>WBZZ01000946.1:0-32500 GCA_019918135.1 Paulinella micropora | reverse complement strand
GACTGACACGGGGGGGTGGAGGACCTCGAACAAGGGTATTGGAGGCTTATGTCCGTTGAGGATATGCCATTAGCTGCATCAGTACGCCTCAGATATAGTAATAATAATAATAATAATAATAATAATAATAATAGGCTTCCTCAGACTATAGCATCAGATCCAGATCCTGGACATGTGCCTCCATTGGGTCACCGGGGTCAGCCGATCCCAACGCATTGTCAGAACACCAAACAGACATAGCAGCAACAGCAACAGCAGGGGCAGATGGGGGCTGTGAAGTGCATGAAGAGCTAGATGCGAGGGTGTTAGCTGAAGAGAAGAACTCCGAGACACTACGCTGCGCTCCCGAACCCCTCTCTCTAGCCAGGACGTCCACTCTGCGCGGACGGCCGCGCCGCGCAACATCAACGTCACTTGGGGGAGAGGGTGGGACAGAAGCTGATGGAACCTCAGTGAGGTCAATCACCTCCTCGCCCCCATCCTCCACCCCAAGCTCCTCCCTTTTACCCTCCCTAGCAGACCAACACTCAGACACATATGATCCAAACAACACATCCAACTTTGGAGGGGGACGCAACGCTGTAACCCCTAACAACGCAGCAAGCCTAAAGTTACTGCGGAAGCGCGACTTCCCCTGAAAAAACTTACAAAACAATCGTGATTGATCCACAGGCGACATATCATCCCAACCCTGCCGCACAGAGCCCTCCCGCTCCCGCCCAAGCAACACATCCTCCACCACAACCTCACCGCCTACGACCTCACCACCCTCCTCACTCCCTCCATCCCCCTCAGCAGCCCCCACAGCCATGCCACCGAGCCTCTGCATACTCAGCAACAGCTGCTTACGTCTCCCCTCATGCATGGGGCAATCCCATAAGAAGTGCGCAAGGGACTCATTGACATCATCATGACAACAGAAGCAGCGAGGGGACATGCCACTGACCAACTTGCTGCGGTACAACCGAAGGCGGTTGTTGCAGCTGAGCAACCTTCTCCGAAGCAGATTATAACGCGCATCATCAAGGGCTACCCATCTTGGGAACTCCTTAGTTCCAAAGACTTGTCTTAGGATGACTCGCAGGCCATCAGTAAGATCGCTGCCTGCCTCTCGCTTGTCCCACATCAGTTGCTGCACCATCTTGACGTCCTGCTGAAGGGCCCACTTGTCCACAGTCAAAAGCCAACCCTCGAGGTCCTTCTCTGAGCTATTTAGGAGCTCCTGAAGCCCTTGTTGTAGATCCATTGAGTCCCTGATAGCGCCTTCGGCCTCCGCAGTCCAGTCGGATTTGACTTGAGATGCGATGACAGGAAATCGCTTCTCCGGTAGAACACGCAGCCGTCCATAGAACTTCAGTTGCGCCGCCCGCCGCAAACGCTCCGCACTCAAAGAGCGCGCCAGAAAGAGTGTAATCCACTTGCTTGTCTTAGGGCTGATGCCGAGAATCATCCTCATGGGGCGCAGCATTGCTGCCTCCAGCTTGGTGAGCTGCGATACGGGGGCACGCCAGACATCGAAGGCGTACTTCAGCTTGGCCCCCACAAGTTGATTCCAGCACATGAGACGATACCTAGCTTGTATCTCACCTGCACACCACAAAGAGTACCAACCTGCGGTGGCGACTTCAGTGACACGCGTAGCCCGCAGGGCCTGCTCCTTCCACTTCAGGTCGTCGGTGATAACCACTCCCAGGTACTTGTACTGACTGGTGACACAAAGCTTCTGGCCGCGAAACCACACCACGGGCTCACCTCGCTCCCTGATACTTGGTCGTTTCGCCTTGCTCGACGTGTAACTGGGCATGATTTCCGTCTTGCCGGGCTTCAAGTTGACTTCCAGCCTGTAATCTTCCGCGAACTTGGCCACAACATTGACCATCTTCTGGAGCTCGGTGCGACTGTGAGCGATGAGGGCCACGTCGTCCGCGTATAGAAGTGCCTTGATGTCGTTCAGCCGCTTCACATCCGTGATCTTGAGGGCACTCGCCAGCCGATCACACAGCTCATCCATAAAGACGTTGAAGAGTGTGGGAGAGAGAGGGGACCCCTGTTGGACGCCTACACGCTCCAGTACTTCGGGGGTGAGTGCTCCATCAACTAGCACTTGCGACGAAGTCTGCTCGTAGCACCTGCGTAGCGTGCGCCAGAACTTGCCCCTTACACCCAGCTTCCAGAGCCTCTCAAATAGGCCATCTCTCCAAACAGACGGGAAAGCCTTGCGTAGATCGACGAACAGGACATACGACTCCCGCTTCTGCTGCTGACGCCCCTTCAACCTCTGCCAAAGGGTAAAGACCTGATCCGTAGTGCGACGCCCCGGGCGGAAGCCTCCCTGCTCTGGACGTAGCTTATCCGGGCCATCCACGAAGAGCGTTAGACGAGTAGCTAATAAGGACAGATACAGCTTACCAAGGCAACTAATAATCGAGATATCCCTCCAGTTGTCAGGATCCGTAGGATCCCCACCCTTGGGGATATTGACGATGATTCCCTTGCCCCAAGCTTTTGGAGTCCTCTCGGCTTCTCGAATCCAGTTGAAGTACTGCGTTAAGTAGCCATTGATGTAGGCGCCGCCATACTTGAGCATCTCGTTCTTCACTTTGTCCTCGCCACAAGCTTTGTGGTTATTCAGGGCACGTTGCCTTGCAAGGACCTCCTCTTGCGTGAACGGCTTGTCCAGCTCTTCGCAAGTGTCTTCACCTACTTCGTGCTCCTTCATAGCCCGGGCCACCTCATCTCTGAAGCGATCGTTCCAGTGGAACTGCCGCTTAGCTTCGGCTTCCTCCCACTCCAGCGAGCCTGCTTCTGCACAGCACTCCACCACAACAGCCGCACTTGCCGGATTTTCCCGTGGCTTCACCGAATTTCTCCGAAATTCCTCCCACCGAGCGACCTTTTCCGGCAGCGTACACGCCAGTGAGCCATCCTCCCTTTGCACCGGCGCGGAGACCTTCGTTCTGCGTGCCCCGCCAAGCCGCTTCGCGAGTAGCCAAAAGCGCTTTGAGGATTGTTCGCGTTGACATTTGACCGCTTCTTCCTGCACTTGCTTGAAGGAGGCGGACTTCTTGGCCCGAGTTGCCTTCCGAATTTGCTTGCGGAGCCGTAGCCAATTCAGACGGGCTTCCGCATTCGATTCATCCCTCCTGTATGCTGCGTAGGCCTCCCGGCGCTGCTGAATGAGCTCCTTCAGCTCCCCGTCGAACCAATTGTTGGTGAAACGGGGTCGTATACATCTGGAGCCAAGGACCCGGTGCGCCGCCATTCGGAAGGACTGCGCCACTCGCTCGGTGACGTCATCTACCACCCGTTGGCTGTCGGCACCACCCGATAGGTCAAGCTCAGGCAGCTGATGCACTCCAAGCTTCTGTAGGCAATGCTGGAATACGTCATCGAACTTGTCGCGTAGATAATCCAGCGCTTGCTTCGCAGCGTGATCATTACCCGAGACACCAGCACCAATAAGCTTATCAACACGAAAGGACCTGTAAGGTTTCGCAGCCCGCTTTGGCCGGCGCTGGCCGCTCCACGTCAGTTCGGCCCATACTGCCTTGTGGTCCGTATCAAGATCATCTTCGCATACTCCGAACTTTGCTCCAGATGCCCAGCCAGGCGACGCGCAGATGTAATCGAGGAGGTGCTTGCCTGTGCCCATGCCGCGCTGCTCACGCCGGGACCACCAGTAGGACCCTTCCACTGGCCACGAGAAGCCGCTCAGATTTCGCAGGCCCGTAGCGACGAGGACAGCCGCGAGTCTCTTGCCGTTCTCCGAACGTACCGGTGCTCCCTTATCATCGACCTCCCCGTGTTGACCGACGATGCCCTCCTCTTTTCGGCTGCATGCCGGCCCGAGCTTCGCGTTGGCATCCGCCACCGTGACCACAAGACCTTTGGCTCCAAAAAAAGCTATAGCTGCCTGCCAGGCCGCATACGCCTCTGACGACTCTTCTTCCTGCGTTTCCTGGGGAAAGTAGCCGTTGCCCACATAGATATCCTGAGCGCCGGCAACACCCGAGGCGATACGCAGCCACACTTGCTGCCGGTGGTCGACGGGGGCTGACACCAGGTTGCAATACGGACCAAGGAAGTTAGCAACCGCGAATAGAACCCCACCCTTGCAGCGATTTTTCTCGCTGACCTCCGCAGGTTTTCCAAAAATCCGGAATCCATCCAGGCTGCATTTGGAAAGTTGCTTCTTGCCCATGCGGTGCTCCTGAGCCCCGATGACTAGCCAGCCCTCGTGCTTGTAGAATGATGCCCATTCCGCCGTGCCTACGTTGTCGTATCCCGTTTTACCCTGCCAGTTGTGACTCGCGACGAGTAGCTTGAAGCCGGTATCGAACTGCTTGGAGCGGTGCTTCTTGGCTCGTTTCCGGACCCGACGGCCGCGCTTGGCTTCCGCCCTTGTGCTGCCCCCCTCTGCAGGTGCTTGCGCAGGTTGGTCCCCCACTGCACTGGCCGCCGAATGCAGGGGCACCACATGCATATCAGCACACTCAGACACACACTTAGGTGCATCGGCAGCCAATTCCGAAGACACCACCTGCACATCATCGACACATTCTTCATGCAGAGGCAAGACGCGATATCCCGTCGCAGCTTCCTCCTTCCGGACCGCCGCTTCCCCACGCAGATGGATGCGAATAAGCCTTCGGACACGTTCCCTGTCCCTGAACCTGCGCCCAAGGGCCACATTGACCCCTCTGCCGAAGAATTTGAGATGTTTGAGTTGCTGCAACGCCGTCTGCCTGCTGGCATCGTCCTCGTAGACCAGCTCCAGGTGACGAGACATTCGCTGGCCTTGCCACTCCATTACCGGGACCACCAGACCAAGACCGCTCATTTTGGAGGCGATCTCCTGTAGATTGGCGCGTTCTGAGAGCCCCCAGACAATCAGATTACGCCCGTCCTTGTCGTACCGATCTACCCGCCGGTACCCGTCGAGGCGGCGGTGCCATCTGCCATATAGCGCCGCTCGCCTTATGTTGAAGCGCCGACCCGTGTGCCAGGTTTGGGGAGGAAGGATGAGGCGCAGCTAAGATAGCCTCTCCACGTGGTTCAGGAATTCCGTCATATACGCGAGCCCTCATCCTCCCATCCTGGGACATCGGGCCAGAGCCCGTCGAAGAGGCATTCCCACGGGGATTGTCCAGGTCTTCGGCGATTCTACCTTGTCCCATAAGGGCCACAGTGGTAGCTCCGTGCTTCGCGTATTTGTAATCCATTGAGAGTAGTAGACGGCCAATGTCGCTGGCCATCACCGCCGCGCCTCTTTACGCCGAGGAAAGCGCCCGTCCATGCAAATAGCATCGGCGGTATCTGCAACACACACTACACGCATTTCCGCCGGTGTCACTGGACGCTGCCGCGTCGCTTCGTGCCCTTCGGCGCCCGCCAGCACCCCCCAGCGTCGCCAGAACCTGCCTCACGCACTACACACACTCTCCATCGCATCGCCAACGCCTCTACTCTCATGCCTTATGGACTTTCAGCTGCTCCTAACAATACACATCATGAGGTACGGGTGTCCCCGAGTGGAGCCAGATCGGACGGCGTGCCGCTGAAACTCCTTCCCCCACGTGGGTATAGAAGGCGCGAACCTAGCGGTACCTATAGGGTCTTACAGACAAGTATAGTAATCCCAGCCGAAGCTGCTCAGTTAGAAATGCAACGGTGGAGGGTGTGAATGCATGGGGCAAGGCACGGCAACGCAGCAAGGCACTGGCAGGCATTGGGACCGACTGAAGCCCCTCTCCAACGTGCGCTCATCATGTGTTCCAGTTAGGCAAGCCCGAAGAAGCGAAGATAGGGAGGAGACAAAACCCAGATAGGATGAAGATAGGATTAACATGAAGCCGAAATGGAGCCGAGTTGGAACAGGTCAACTCGGCCCCATCTCGGTTCAATGTGAATCCTATCTTCAACCCATCTCGGTACTGTTTCCTCCGAATGCTCACCTCAACAAGATCACCAAACCGGAACTGGAAGCCCCCAGGCATTTACTCGGCAGGAAATTCGGCGAAAATGGGCTAACCAGGAAACCAGACCCAAACCAACAGCCAAGAAAAACGAGCCAACCAACAATCCAACAGACAACCCCACAACCTGCCTGGCCGAACCCCTACCGAGTAAATGCCCAGTTGAGAGTTGCGCATATCCCGGTGACCGCCCTCCCCAAGCGGTCACCTTCGTGGGGAGAGGCCCAACCACCTCCTCTTCCCATGGAGTGCCATCTTGTGCACCCCTCCAGAATAATAATAATAATAATAATAATAATAATAGTGCTTCTCTGTCAATGGCTGATGCATTTCTGCACATGCGCCTCCATCGTCTCACCCGTGAGGGAAGTACGAAGAATTGACGATAGGCTCTAATGACACCCCCGCAAGGGCAGTTCCAACACTTCCAGACGGGCCGGTATGTTCAATGAAAATACTGGTCCAGAAATAGACCGGTATGTTCAATGAAAATACTGGTGGCACCGACGGGAATCGAACTGGCGACAGGGCCCAGATGGTAGAACTTGACCACTGGGCTATCACGGTGTCCAATAATAACAATGATAATAATAATAATAATAATAATAATGATAATGATAATGATAATAACAATAATAATAATAATAATAATAATAATAATAATAATAATAATAATAATAATATATTGATCTGTCATGGCTGAGCCCGAGGGCCATGCGCCTCCATCCCTCGACCCAACAGGGACTACAGTGAGTATGTTGGGGAGGGAAGAGTGACTCTAACCATCCTGCATAGAAGGCCCCAAGGAAGTCCCTACTACCCGCACAGTGTCGGGTACCTTGCAGGAAATCAACTACAAATGATTGATCTTCCCCGCGTGAGAGCTCCACGAGACTGGGTAGGTCCCGCATGGAGGTACTCACAGGGGTAGCAGACATTTCATGCGGTCTGCCAGTGCATGAGGACGTTTTGTGGTAAGTATCTGGGACGCCTCGAAACCCGTCACCACCCCTAGATCGCGGAATGTAAATACCCCTTTGATCCCACGTGGTGTATGTCTTATAAAAAACAACACAACGGCATGGCCTCGGAACCAACACAACAACATAGCCTCGGAACCCACATCGACATAGCCTCGGAACCCACACAACAACAGAGCCTCGGAACCAACACAACAACATAGCCTCGGAGCCAACACAACGACATAGCCTCGAAACCAGTGGGAAGAGGCCCAACCACCTCCTCTTCCCGTGGGGTGCCATACTGTGCACCCCTCCATAATAATAATAATAATAATAATAATAATAACTAGGGGCTGCGCCAACACCTGAAAGTATGGTTTGCGGTGCGCGAATGCGGTGCGCTTCGCGCAAACCCCCCCCCCCCCTCCATATCCTCTTCCTACGGTCGCTTTCCTCTCATTCTCACATGCACAACTTTTACAGCCTTGGAGCCATCTCAGCTATTCATTTAGGCACTACTTTGTCATTACCTTCGAATTTCATAATTTCAATTATATCCCTAAAAAAAGAGCTCGTGACAAGCTTGCAAAAACACAAAGAATCAGCCTCTAATCCCCTCTGGCACAACTCTTAGAGCCTTGGAGCATTCTCAGCCATTCATTTGGGCACTACTTTGCCAAATTCTTCGTAAATCTCTATTTCAAGTGGTTCACTACCTAGAGCGCGTCCCGAGGTTGTTAAAAACCAAAAGATCAGCCTCTCAACCCTTCTGGCACAACTTTGGGAGCCTTGGAGCATTCTCAGCCATTCATTTTGGTGCTGGCGAATTTGCTTCGGGTACGTACAATTGGGGGGCTTGGGTTCCCGGGGGGGGGGCCTCCCGGACCCTCCCTTTTCACAGTCGACAGGGTACGTAACCGGCATAAACCCTGCTGGCACAACTCTTAGAGCCTTGGAGCATTCTCAGCCATTCATTTGATGCCAGCTAATTCGCATGGGGTACGTATAATGGCAGGGCTTGGGTTCCCGAAAGGAGGCCCCCCCCCCTCAAGTGACGGAGGTACCGGTCCCAGAAAACAAGGAATTTTGGTATTCAGGACAATCACCTAACGCAAATATTTCCGTGAATATAAAAAAAACTACATCAGCATCAACATCGAGTCCGTGGCTAGCCACCCTGCAAATATGAGCTCCCAACTACTCCTGGCTCCCACAAACCATGATTATAGGGACAGGGAGTGCAGAAAATAGGCAACAAAAAAAAAAAAAAAAAAAAAAAAAATTTGGCATTCAGACACTCCCTAACGCAAATATTTGCGAGAACTCCAAAAAAAATTATACCAGCATCAACACCGATTCTGGGGCTAGCTTCTCAGCAAATATTAGCTCCCAACTGTTGGTTCACACAAACCATGATTTATAGGAACAGGGGTGCCGATTAGTTGGGGGGGGGGGGCGGGGTACACAATTTCCATTCCCCCCCCCCCACACACACACCCTACTCCCAACACCTTTCAGGGATGATACTATTAATAATTATAATCATCACCTGTGGGAACAGTGTGACGGGCGGCAGTGCGAACATCTGCGCCTGGAACACATCAACCGCAATATAACCAATACTTCACAACAAATTACTTTGAATTAAAAACAGTCACAATTGACTGATTTGAATCAAAAACAAGTATCAGCTTAATTAGACTAAAAAAATCTACGTGTATTGAATATTCATATGAGCATATAACCTTGCGCCGCTCCCTGCGTTGCGGCAGCACCACTGGGGGCGCAGCACGGTCAAGAGCGTTGACGTTGGCGGCGGAAGAGGAGGAGGAGGAGGAGAAGAAGGAAGAGGAGGAAGAGGAGGAAGAGGAGGAGAAGGAGGAGAAGGAGGAGGAGGAGGCGGAGGCGGCCTTGGCGACAACCTGCGGGCGTGCAGAAGACAGCAGACACAACAGTTTGCGACAAGTCACGAGCAACAGACAGCAACAGACAGCATCAGACAGCAGCAGACAGCAGCAGCAGTTGAAGAAGAAGAAGAAGAAGAAGAAGAAGAAGAAGAAGAAGAAGAAGAAGAGCAGAAGAAGAAGAAGAAGAAGAAGAAGAAGAAGAAGAAGAAGAAGAAGAAGAAGAAGGAGAACAAGGAGGAGAAGGAGGAGGAGAAGGAGGAGAAGAGAAGGAGGAGGAGGAGAAGGAGGAGGAGGAGGAGAAAGAGGAGGAGAAGGAGGAGGAGAAAGAGGAGGAGGAGAAAGAGGAGGAGGAGAAAGAGGAGGAGGAGGAGGAGGAGGAGAAGAAGAAGAAGAAGAAGAAGAAGAAGAAGGAGGAGGAGGAGGAGGAGTACAAGGAGGAGGAGGAGAAGGAGGAGGAGGAGGAGGAGGAGAAGAAGAAGAAGAAGAAGAAGCAGCAGCAGAAGCAGAAGAAGAAGAAGAAGAAGAAGAAGAAGAAGAAGAAGAAGAAGAAGAAGAAGAAGAAGAAGAAGAAGAGACAAACCTTACGGCTGGTGACCAACTTCAACCCATTGTCGCTGTCGCCGCTACATATACATACATACATACATACATACATTACACTTATATACATACATACATACATACATACATGCATGCATGCATACATACATACATACATACATACATACATAGATACATACATATATTTGATTCATACATCGGTCTGTGTGCTGTGGCGCGTATTGTGTGCCAGTACTCTTCTTATCTATGTTATGCATGTCATGCATGTTATGCATATGATGCATGTGCTGCGTGTGATGTATGTTATGTATGTTATGTATGTTATGTATACCCGTCCCGGCCCGGCAGCTTCACCTCCATCGGCTGTACATAACATACAAAACGTACATACATACATACATTTCATACATACATACATACATACATGCATACATACATACATTATACATACATACATACATACATACATACATACATACATACATACATACATACATAACATACATAACATAGACATAGATAACATACCATAACCCAAAAGCACCTCTGACACAACATATTACTCAGGCCATTCAACTGCTAGAATAGCCAAACTTTCAACTCATTGTTCTAAATCAATACTGAGATACGAACATGCAGAGCACATGGTTGGAAAGCTCTTGATATGAGCCTTTTCAATGATGTTGGAAAGCTCTTGATCTGAGCCTTTTCAATCATGGCTTCAGTATTCTCGTCTTGCTTCGATTGATGCAGAAGGATGAGGTCAAAGATGCACGACTTTCGCTCTTGAATGTTTATGGTGATAGCTAAGACAGCAGCTCAGACCGCTCCTATCTAATAGAGACAGACATACATGCAGACATAAATATATACATACATACATATACATACATACATACATACATACATGTATACACACATACATACATACATACATACAATACATACAATACATACATACATACATACATGCATACATACATACATACAATACATACATACATACATACAATACATACATACATACATACATACATACATACATACATACATATACATACATATACATACATACATATACATACATACATATACATATACATACATACATACATACATACATGCATACATACATACATACAGACATGTTTACATACATACATGCATGCATACATACATACATATACATACATACATACATACATACATACATACAAACAGGACCTTTTTGGGCTGCTTGCCGTCGGCTTCGTCCTACACACATATATACATACATGCATACATACATACATACATACATACATGCATGCATGAATATATACATACATACATACATACGTACATACATACATACCTCGATCGCGGCCAGGGCAGCCGCTGCGCTGGCCCGTGCCTATGTGTATGTATGTATGTATTTATGTATGTATGTATGAATGTATGAATGTATGAATGTATGTATTCATGTATGTATGTATGTATGTATGTATGTATGCACCAGTTTGGACTCCTCCAGCCGCAAAATTCCCGCGCGGCGGGTGTATGCATGCATACATGTATATATGCATGTATGTATGTAATCTTTACCTTGTATGTATGTACCAGTTTGGCCGCACAGGGGTTGGCGATTGCACGTATGCATATACGTATGTATGTATATACACATTTATGTATGTTATATTTATTGTATGTCACGTATTTACCAGTTTGGCCTCCTCCAGCCACAAAACTCCCACGGGGGTTGGCGTGAGGATGTTGTATGCATGTTGTATACTTGTATGTACGTATGTATGTACCAGTTTGGCCTCCTCAACCCGCAAAATTCCCGCAGGGGTGGCGTGTGGCTTGGGCGGCAGACTTCCCGCGAACTATGGAAATAGCTTATGTAGTCTTGGTAGTACTAAGTACAAGGACTAAAAGGCTCGAAGTCGCACCTTGTGCGCCTAGGTAGTGTATTCCTTAATGATAAGATAAGTCGTACCTGGCAGGGCGCGTCGCGGTACCGCGCGTGCAGCTCCACCTGTAGTCATGAGTTGGCATGTATGTTGTCCTACTATTATTATATTCATGATGGAGGCTCAGTGATGTTTCACGGGCGATGCAAGGGGATGACACATATTGAAGTTGCAGTGACGCATTGTTTGCATGCTTTTGCGCAGGTTTCACATGCAGGCTTCTGCGCAGACACTTTCATTTTAGAAAACTTGTATTTCTTTGTATGTACGCATGTGCTGTATGTACAAATGTATGTACGTACCTGTTCCGGGGCCGCGGCGGGGTGGGCCGGTGTGGCCTGCATAACATACATACATACATACTTACATGCATGCATACATACATACATACATATACATACATACATACATACATACATACGCACATACATAGCAAAGCATAGCATAGCATACATACATCACATCACATACATACATACATACATACATACCTTCTGCCGGCCCGGTGGGGTGTATTTCCGGTAATGGTCGTACTCCACGTGCGCGAGCGCGTGCTACATACATACTTGCATGCATGCATACATACATACATACATACATACATACATACATACATACACATACATACATACATACATACATGCATACATACATACATACATACATACATACATACATACATACATACATACATACATGCATACAATACATACATGCGTACGTACATACATATATATACATACATACATACATACATACATACATACATACATACATACATACATACATACATACATACCTGGAGTAGGTAGGTGCGGAAGAGCACGTCGCCCTGCCGCACGCGCTGCAGACAGGCGGGCGAAACGGCCACGTCGCAAGCCTCCGCCACGTGCCCCTGCACCTGCACAATACCAGCGCAGCAGACCGGGTGTGGACGTGCACCATCCACAACATAGGTATACATACATACATACATACATACATACATACATACATACACACACATACATACACACACACATACATACATACATACATACATACATACATACATACATACATACATACACACTTTGACATGTTGCCCACACGAACCGGGCTGGCCAGGGTGGTGGTGGTGGTGGTGGTGTTGGTGATGGTGGTGGTGTTGGTCTTGGTGGGGTGGGGGGGGGGGGGTGGGGGTTGAGGAGTGGGGGCACTTTAACAAAACGACGCAACCGTTCATAGTAAAGGGAGCTATTTACTTTGACTCTTCGTAGGGTGCCGACGCTCATGGGGATGGTCAGGCTGGCCAAGTCGTCGCTGAGGGTCGGCGGCCGCCCGTCGCGAGCGGTGGGAGGCGCCACCTGCGGGGGGGGGGGGGGGGGCACAACTTGAAATAGATAGTAGATAGATAGGTAGGTAGGTAGGTAGGTAGGTAGGTAGGTAGATAGGTAGGTAGGTAGGTAGGTAGGTAGGTAGATAGATAGGTAGATAGATAGGTAGGTAGGTAGGTAGGTAGGTAGGTAGGTGGTTAGGTAAGTAGGTAGGTAGGTAGGTAGATAGATAGATAGATAGATAGATAGATAGATAGATAGATAGATAGATAGATAGATAGATAGATAGATATGTTTAATATGTTTAATCTATGGGCGTGGCGTAGCTTGAAAAGCAATTGCCTCAAACACTACCCCCGGACAATAACTTTCAGCACCTGCCAAGCTGCACACCAACCACTGTCTCGCTGTGGTTGGTGTCTGTGCCCAGTTCAAGCCGAAAGGTAGCCGAGCCCTTTTGAACTGTACAGAACAACACCAGAACACTCCTCCAGGGCGTGTGCCATGAGGAGATGATGCGCCTGTAAGCCGAGGTTTCAGGAGTTCACGCTCGTTGTGAGTTACCTTCTACAGCCCCGACTTCATCAACCCTTTGCATCACGGCCCTGGTCAGGAGTTGGTTGCCTGTTTAGCCCTTGCGCTGCGCGCGATTAACGGCGGACACAAAATCGTCATCATAGGGGGTTTGGTTTTAGGCCGGAGCACTGCGCAGCTGGCCCTCTGCATCCCCCCGGGATAGATAGATAGATAGATAGATAGACAGATAGATAGATAGATAGATAGATAGATAGATAGATAGATAGATGGACAGATAGATAGATAGATAGATAGATAGATAGATAGATAGATAGATAGATACATAGATAGATAGATAGATAGATAGATAGATAGATAGACAACTTGAAATAGATAGTAGATAGATAGATAGGTAGGTAGGTAGGTAGGTAGGTAGATAGGGAGATATATAGATAGATAGGTAGGTAGGTAGGTAGGTAGGTAGGTAGGTGGTTAGGTAGGTAGGTAGGTAGATAGATAGATAGATAGATAGATAGATAGATAGATATGTTTAATCTATGGGCGTGGCTTAGCTTGAAAAGCCATTGCCTCCTATACTACCCCCGGACAAGAACTTTCAGCACCGGCCAAGCTGCACACCAACCACTGTCTCGCTGTGGTTGGTGTCTGTGCCCAGTTCAAGCCGAAAGGTAGCCGAGCCCTTTTGAACTATACGGGACAACACTAGAACACTCCCCAGGAGCGTGTGCCATAAGGAGATGATGCCACAAACAAGACGAGGTTTCAGGAGTTCACGCTCGTTGTGAGTTACCTTCTACAACCCCGCCTTCATCAACCCTTTGCATCACGCCCCGACTTCATCAGCCATGGTCAGGAGTTGGTTGCCTGTTTAGCCCTTGCGCGGCGCGCGATTAACGGCGGACACAAAATCGTCATTATAGGGGGTTTGGTTTTAGGCCGGAGCACTGCGCAGCTGGCCCTCTGCATCCCCCCCGGGATAGATAGATAGATAGATAGATAGACAGATAGATAGGTAGATAGACAGACAGATAGATAGATAGATAGATAGATAGATAGATAGATAGATAGGTGTCACCTGCGGGGCAGAGCACAGGTTCAGGTAGAACGGTCCGCGCTGCTCGCCGGTGTTTGCGGCGATGCGCCTTACATACATACATACATACATACATACATATATTCATACATACATACATACGTACATACTCGGTGCGCACGCACAGCTCGGGTGTGGGCACGAACTGCTCGTCTGGGCGCAGCTGCAGGGTATGTTCCATCTCCTGCTGCAGTGGCGACTTGATGGGTAAGGCCGCCGCGCTCGTGGCTGCGCGCTCGTGGCTGCGCGGGGCCGGGGCCGGCTTGTCCAGCCCCACATCCGACTGACAAGCAACACAGCACACCAAACCATGTCGAATCCCTTGACACCGTGTCTTTCTTTGGTGTACATTCATCGACAGTTCTCTCTTCAGCTGACCGATACGTACAACACACAACACATATGTACAAAGTGTGCATGTACAAAATATATGTACAAAGTGTGTGCGTGTTAAGTTAAGGTTGCAGCAGTCTTTTCGGGCGTTTCAAGTTTTGTTATTGTTGTTGTTGTTGTTGTTGTTGGTTGTTGTTGTTTGTTCTTGCTGTTGTTGCTGTTCCTGTTGCTGTTGTTGCTGTTGCTGTTGTTGTTGCTGCTACTGCTCTTGTCGTAATTGTCGTTATTATATTATTGTTGTTATTGTCGTTGTTATTGTCGTCGTCGTCGTCGTTGTCGTTGTTGTTGTTGTTGTTGTTGTTATTGTTTTGTTTGTTGTTGTTGTTTGTTCTGTTTTGTTGTTGCTCCCAGTCAACCAAAATGTTGAATAGAACGAAACAAAAAAAAAAAAAAAAAAAAAAAAAAAAAAAAAAAAAAAAAAAAAAATTATTTGTCTGTTGTCCTTCAGTGTGTTTGTCTGTCCGCGATATACTGTACTGGATTGCGTGTTGTTGTTGTTGTTGTTGTTTGTTCTGTTTTGTTGTTGCTCCCAGTCAACCAAAATATTGAATAGAACGAAACGATATATATATATACATATATATATATTTGTCTGTTGTCCTTCAGAGTGTTTGTCTGTCTGCGATATACTGTACTGAATTGGGTGTGTGAATGGTAGCTTTTGAGACAGGTATACAGTAGCGTGTGTGTGTGTGTGTGTGTGTGTGTGTAAGTGTGTGTGTGTGTGTGTGTGTAAGTGTGTGTGTGTGCGTGTGTGTGCGTGCGTGCAGTAGCTTTGGAGAGACAGATAGGCAAACAGACAGACAGACAGAAAGGGCTTAGTGGAAATGGTTAACTTGGCGACAGAGAGACAGACAAGACCTTCCGACAGAGACACGCAAATCACTCAGACAGATAACATTACTCACTCATGAATCGTTAGCTATCGTTTTCTCAAATACTTATTTGTACAAACATGCGCCTCCATCTCGCTAAATCTAAAGGTTTCGGCTGGTATTATTGTATGGAGGGTCCCAAGATCATTGGTACTTTGACACAACCGAAGGTGAGTAGTATGTTGTGTGTTGTTGGTTGTGCTGTGTGTTGCGTAAGTACTTGTGTGCTGTATGTTACGCATTCGCGTATGGTATTGTCAGTATGTGTCTGTGTTTTTGTGTCTGCGTCTGTGTCTGTCTGTGTCTTCGTCTGTGTCTGTATTATCTGTGTCAGTGTCGGTGTCTTTGTGTGAATGCAACTTTCTGAGACATGTGTGTCCAGTCTGTGTCTGTAGCGGTGTCTGTTGCCGTGCCTGTTTGTCTGTCACAGACATACACATAATCTCACATATACAAAGCGAGAAAGATAGCTCACCAATGAGTTCCAGAGCTCTTCCGTGTGATGCATAAGAATGGCCCTTTCCTTTTATCTCAACTTGTCCCGGACATACTACTGACGGCTAAGTCGGTCGAAATATCGCCAGAATATTGCCGGCACGCTAGAATTGCCAATTTCTTTGCCAACAACAACAAGAACAACAACAACAACAACAACAACGACAACAACAACAACACAACAACAACAACAAAAAAAAAAAAAAAAAAAACAACAACAACAACAACAACAACAACAACAACAACAACAACAAACAACAACAACAACAACAACAACAACAACAACAACAACAACAACAACAACAACAACAACAACAACAACAACAACAACAACAACAACAACAACAACAACAACAACAACAACAACAACAACAACAACAAACAACAACAACAACAACAACAACAACAACAACAAACAACAACAACAACAACAACAAACAACAACAACAACAACAACAACAACAACAACAACAACAAAAAAAACAACAAACAAAAAACAACAACAACAACAACAACAACAACAACAACAACAACAACAACAGTAGATGATAACCCAGAACTTGGCGAGAATTTTATCAAATTCTAGCCTTCGTTCTAGGTTTTGAGGTTTCCTATTGATAATACATACAAAGAAACAAAAGCAGACACGCTTGCTTTTCTGCTTCTTCCTTTGACCTCTTTTTTCCAATGTAAATTATTTTTCTTTTTTGTTCTCCATTTTCTCTCCACCTTATAACGATTTCATTTTTTTAAATACATATTCCGCCTTTTGAAACTTTTATGATTGTTCTCTCACTCATTCTATATTATGACACTTGTAATTCTTTACATGATAAATAAAAATATGTCATATGTTTTTTCTCTGTTGTGCTGTAGAAGGCTATTTAAGGGAGTTTTACGAAAAGGAATTAATATCAAAATATGAAGAAGATAATAAAAATACGGATTACAAACAATTAGCGAAGCAAAAGAAGTCAGAATGGAAAAAACAAAAGATTAAAGAAAAATATACGTGTGTCTGTGGAAAGACGATAGGAATATACGGCAAATACACACACGAAAAAAGCCAATCACATAGAGATTTTTTCGCAGAGAAAGAAGAGATTATGTTAGGTGGTCATAAAGTAATTCGTATAGCATATAGAAACGATGACATAGAAAGATATTATAAAAATAATAAATAATTAATTTTGTTTTAAACAAATATTATTTATGTATATATACAATATGACAACGACAAGAGTTGTGGGTGTTTCATTTGAAGGGAGACAAGATAATATTTCTTATCTCCGAAGAAGTAGTGAAAAAGTTTTTATTCAACACGAACCAGAAAATAAATTTGATAAAAATGCGATAAAGGTTGAAACAGAAAGTGGAAAACAACTTGGATATATTAATAAGCAACTAGCAGAGGCTCTAAAGTTTAAAGGAAGAAAACAAGTGTATTATTTAATCTATGGAGGAGGATTAGGGAAACATTATGGAATAGAAATTACTATCCCTTAATAATTATTATTTTATATTAAAGATTATTTTTTACTATTTATATACTATGGAGAAAACCGATATACAAAACACCAGAAGAGAAAAAAGAATACTTACGGAGAAAGGCGAGAGAATTTATACAAAAAGATCCAGAAAGACACATACGCAGAAGTCCATGGAGTATTATAACCAAAATAAAGCAATAATAGCGGAAAGAAGAAAGAAAAAAAGACAAGAAGTAAAGCAGGCTTTACTTAAGTTGAAAAGAATGGAGGAGGCATTGAAATGAATTTCTATTTAAATATAACATATTATTATATTCATATATAACAGACAATTTATTATTATTTTTTATTATTTTTATATCCGCATTGATATAAAAAAAAGTATGTCACCACCTTTACCGCTTAGACCAACGAAGGAAAATGTAGAACTAGCGAAGGTAAGGGCGAACTTAAGGGAAACTAAGACACAGGAGGCGAAGAAGCGAGAGGTAAAACTTGTTGAACTAAGACCAATAAGAAATAGGGGTATAAATGGCTTTACATACCCTTTCAAAAATCTTGATGTTAACTTTTATGATATGGATGCGATTGAACTAACAATTATGAGAGCAGTCAGGGATGTTAGAACTAGAGGTATGACAAACGAGGCGAGTATTCACGTTAAGTTTGCTTATATAACGGATGTTGATGATAGTAAGTTTTATAATTGGAAAACTTTCAATGCAGTTAAGTTAAAAGACATCGATGATCTGTTTCGTGATATATATCTATATAATGAACAAAATCTTGAAGCCAGTGCTAGCGGATATGAGTGAATTATTCAATATATAAATATTCAAATTATCCAAGAAGACGGAGGCGGTTGTAATTCTTCAGGAAGTGATAAGAAACATAAAACGGCGGAAGGAATTCATATTAATCCAAGGAGTAAGGATAATAATTGTTTCTTCTATGTTGTTAAGGATATATTAAATTTACATTTGAAAGGAAAATCAAAACTCAATAAAAAAGTATGTAATGATATTAGACAAGAATTCAAACTAGAGCCTAATACTCCGATACCTTTATCAGTCGGATTTGAAATCTTAAAAAAATATTGTATTGAAGGTAAGTATTTTGAATTAATTGATGCAACAAGCAAACAGACATTCAAAAATTATCAAGACACTTTAGATGTGCTTTGTTATCTTCTTAAAGGACATTATATAAGTTTCATTAAAAGGAACAAAAATAAGTGTCCAGATTGTTATAAAGAATATTACAATAATCATAAATGTAATAATAAAAGAATTTCTTGTGTAAGAGCGAAACTCAGAAAGAAAGAAAATCAAGTGAGGTCTTTATTAACAAGATTTGAAGAAATGAATTACAATAATCAAGATGAGGTATTTCATTACGACTTAAAGACTTTTACAAATGAATACGAATTACACACCATATATAGCAGGCTATACCATTTCGGATATCGGCTTTAAATATGTAGCAGGCGATGAATGTATTCCTAAATTACTTGATATAATTTTTGAATATGCGGATGATTTATCAAAAAGGAAACCAAAAGCGAAGTTATATGTAAATGCTTTTAACGGGAGTAAGTTTGATCACTACTACTTACAAAAAAAATAATAAAAAGAAGAATAAAAAATGAAACCCTTATGAATAATGGTGCTATTATCTCACTAGAATATAAAAATATAAAATTCTGGGATTTATGCAAGCACACTGAGGGAAGTCTAAAAAAGAACCTTGAAACACTGGGATGTAATGTGTTAAAAGGAGACTTTGACCACGACAAGGCGAAACGATGGGAAGAGATGGACGACAAAACAAAAAAGGAATGTCTAAAATACTTAGAAAAAGATGTTATGGGATTAAAGGAACTACACGACACACTAAACAATCAAATATATAAAGAACATAAAACTAACTTAACTGCTTTTATATCTACTTCGTCTCTCACTTGGAATTTATGGAAAAAGAAGATAGATGGTAAATATGTTATTCAACTACCAAATTTAAAACAAGAAAAAGATTTTCAAAGGGCTGTATATGGAGCACGGACTTATCCAAGCAAAAGGCGATTTATTTCAGAGCAATATCAAAAATACATAAATGGCGAAATCAGTTTTGATGAGGTTGTAGATTATCTTATTGATGCGGATGTAGTCTCACTTATCCAACTGCAATGCTTGAACTATTTACGACTGGTGAAATAAAGGAATGTGAAGGAGAAATGAAAGGCAAACTTGGGATATATAATGTTGATTACATATCTCCAAAAAATCTATTACACCCACGAATTCCATTCAGAGATAGCAAAGGTTGTTTTAAATGGGAGTTAAGAGATATGAAAGACCAATGGCTTACTTCTGTAGATATTGAAAATATGATTGAACTTGGCTACCAAGTCAAAATCAATCGAGGGTATTATACAGAAGAAGCCTAACCAGTATTTAAAGAATATATTTTGTACTTAGTAAAGAAAAAACAAAATTCAAAGAAAGGCACACCGCAGTATTTATTAGCAAAGTTATTTATGAATGCTTTATACGGAAAGACAATTCAAAGATCAATTAATTCTGTAAGTAAATACATAACAAAAAATCACGAGTATTGGAAATTCTGGGCTAAACACGTAATAACAGATATTGAAAAGTTTGAAGATGCTAATGGTGAATTATGGTTAATCACTGGTATTCCAAGAGATGAGCAAGAAAAGGAAGAAAAATTACAAAACCTACTCACTATGGAGTATTTATCCTAGCATACAGCAGACGAATTATGTATAAGTATATGACCGAAGCCAACCCAGATAATGACCCTGACAGAGATTATTATTATACGGATACAGACAGCATTCAAAGCAATGTAAGAAACATTGAACGGATAAAGAGATTTAGAGATAAAACAATCGGCGGAATGGATAAAGACCTCGGAACAGATTGTAAAATAATAAGGGGATTATGGATAGCACCAAAATTATATATGTTGGAGTATGTAAAGAAAGATGAAGAAAAAGGTAAAACTCATTTCCATTTTAGAGGAAAAGGTTTGGATTTGAAAAAATTAAATCCAACCGCTTATGAATTAATGGATAAGGGTGAAAGTTTAACCAATACCAGAGACTTTATAATGAAGAAAATACATACTAGCAGAAACAGCAAACAACAACACATTGAGCATTTTAGCATACAACACCAAAAGAATGTAGTAAAGTAGTTAATAAATCAAGATGGTGCGGACGTGAGTTTATCAACGAAAATGATAGTATTCCACACGGCTTTGATATTTGAGAATTTCACTTCGTGCTACGCACTCTCACTTATTCTCAAACATCGTCCGCCATTAAAATATAAAACGATGTTTTATGAAGATACGAAGTATCTGAATAAAATATTAATTAATTAATTTTTTTCCATAAATTTCTTTACCAGTCTATATAGACCGATGACCACCCTCAATAGACTCTGAAAAATTTGGACAACTTTCAATTGAGAAGAATAAGGAGTTCTTTTCAGTAAGAGATGTGCAACAGATAATTGATGAAGAAATTAAGGCGATTGAAAAGAGAAAGGAGGAAAGCCAAATGATATTTTTCCGTTCGGTAAATATCGCGGGAAGAGGGTTTCAGACATCGCTTTAATTGATAAGCCATATCTTGAATTGGTTATGAAACAGCCTTGGTTTGAGAAATTTACAGACATTAAAAGTGAAGTAAAAAAATATATTTGATATTCTGTTCTGACTGCCGTCATCACAAAACATCGTTTGCCAATTTATTTATTTTTTACTTTGATGCTTTCGATGTTATGAACCTTCTTTTGAAAAAACATTTGTGAATAAAATATCTTTATATATGAGATGAGCGAACTCAGCACCAAACAGGACTACTTAAACGAAATTGAAAAAAAAAATAGAACATTGACAGCGAAATAAAGAAGCCAACAATTAAATGGACTAAACCTGACATTGTTTCTTTCTATGAGCAATACAAGCCGAGGGACCACAACGTGAAAGTAGTTATTCCATTGGAAACCATAACGGACAAAGAAGAAAGCACACCTTTTAAGGAAACCGATTTGAAAGAGACTGGAATTACCGAAATAAAGGCTAATGTTGGTGAAGAGATAGCAAAAAATGAAACTGATATTTTTCTTCAATATGGTAAGTATAAAAAAATGAAAATTGAAGATGTCGCTAAGATTGATAAACCATACCTTGAATATTTTATTCAACAACCTTATTTTAACAACAAAGATGCAGTAAAAAAATATCTGTGATATTTTATTCACCCTCTACGCGGTTTCATAAAACATCGTTTTTTTCTTTCTATTTTTCACTTTACTTTTCACGATGTTTGTTGAAGACGTAGTCTGAAACAAATATCTATTGATCTTCTACAAAATTAGCAATAACATTCACATTTCCACCATTATTAGTAGTGGAAACTGATTTCTGTGTAAAAGTTAATACATCACTTGGAGACAGATAAATATCATAATTTCTTAGATTGATTTGTTGAGTTGAATTAGCAATAACATAAATTTTGAAAATCGTCGTTCCGTTGGCGATAGCAGTCGCTGTTGTGTCAGTATCAAGTATTGAATATTTCGTATCTACATCCGCATACACTGCTCCAGTTAAAGTTCCATTCAACACCATTCTTACTATATTCGTTTTCCCGTCTTCATTACTAATACTTATCAATGATGGATATACTAATGAATAATTGTCTAAGTTAGCACCACCACTATCATATTTTGCCTTATTTTTTATACTCAATATTGGTCTTTCTGTGGTGTGAGCAGTTTCACTACCCTCAATTGAATTTGTTATGCTGGTATTAATAGTATTTGGTCCCTCAATGAATAAACTGGTACTTGCTGTTTTAAGAGTTTGTATTCCAGTCGCTGTATCATTTTTCATTACTGCTGTAAAAGGTAATGTTATATTTCGCAGGCTTACACCAGTATTAGCATTCGCATAGTCAATCATATGAACTAATTGAAATAATCCTGTTATGGGATTTTCAATATAAAACTTAATAGCACCAAACCCAAGATACTGAAATTGAATTTGAAATACATTTCCTGTGCTCCAAACTACTTCGGGCATAGCAGAAGTTCCATCGCATGGGTCGTCCCAGTCTTCTTGTTCAATATAATCTACGACACCTCCTTTACAATGTGCAATATTCATTCCTGCTCTATCTTTGTAAAAATAAAATCCATCAACACGCCCGTTTCCTATTCCAATATATGAATAGTAATATTTTGTATCATCTGTTGTCCATATATCAGTAAAGCGGGCGAGGACACCTGTTCCAGTTCTATATTTTATTCTCCTTTTACTTACCAGTCTACCATCCGCCGTGGCATCCGCTTGAGTTTGTAATTCAGCCATATTATTAAAAAATGACACAGATGATTTTGTTTCTGTTTTGTCCATATCCTAGTATTAATGGTATATGGAAATATTTCCTGTAAAACTGGTGTTAATTGAGCAGTCGATGTTCGCCAAAAGCGATTTTTGAATTATTTGTTTCCATATCACCATCATATCCAACTTTGACATTTATAAATTCTTCGTCCGGATTTTCTGCGATTAAGTTTCTCTGGTGAGTTTTCATTGATATTTTAGAATTGCGTTTCGTGCTGTCGCACTCTCTCTTATTCTAAAACATCGTTTTTTATTTTGAAAAAAAAATTAATCTATTAATTCTTTACTTTAACTGCATTCGATGTTTTATGAAGATACGAAGTATATGAATAAAATATCTTTAATTCACCAAAATTTCAATTCCCTTAACAAGCACGCTTCGTTGAAGAATGGCAAAAGTGTAATGGTTAACATTAGCACCCGCAGTATTATTGACAAATTCATATCGTCTCTCAGTGTCTAGGCTCAGACCACTCACCTCATACCCGTCGGTATCCTTATCGCACAGCGGGCGGTTATTGTCCCAAGTATCAACGTGGAATCAGTTGTAATGATACACATTCGAATTCAAAATGGCACTACCCTTCAACTTATCTTTGAGAAGCATATAATCTTCATTTCTAGATGTATCAATATCAAATTGTTGAATACGGCTTCCGTCAAGGGTTGTGTAATATGTTCTAACCTTAGATGATTGTGCTTGAACTACTGGTGGCCCCGCTGCATAACCCACAGGCATATTGCTATTATCAAAGGAAGGATTAGCACTCTCAGTGTTGTGAAAGGTATATGTATAGATACGGCGAATTCTTTCACCCTGTGAGCGGTTCATTTTTACGACATAGTTTTGTTGTGATGATGATAGGTTCTGCTTCCAAGCCATTGGATATTCAATCTTAAAAGGAAAACCTTCACCAGCAATCTTTTGTTGAACCCCCAAAATAACATTTGGGTCAGTCTCCACAGCAAGAAACAGATTTAAGTTAGAAATAGAAGCACCAACAGCAGTAGCCGTCGCACCAGTGGAAATAGAACTCGCATCAGTTCCATAGAATGAAGTGCGAGCAGTGCTTTCCACACAATCCGCACATCCAAAATTTCATTAAAACCGATAGTCTTATCCAGTTCAAAAATTGTTCCAAACAACATTCCCAAAGGAAACTTAACACTAATAGCAGGGTCGGCAGCATTATCAGTCCCGCCTTCAAAATACTTAGCCTCCTCAAAAGGAACATCAACAAGGCTATAGGTTCCAGCGAGAGCGGTGTGATTGTGGCGACGAGCATTTACACTTGGCACTTTGTAGTATCCTTGAACTGCTGCTTTTACTTCGCCAGTATTTACAGCATCAGTAATTAGTTTTCTTTCTGCTACACTTCCAATTTCAACTTTTCCCGCATTACACTTTTGAAGCATAGCACCAGAATTTCCTGTTTTCTTATCATCATCATAAGCACCATGGTTTTCAAGTGCCATAAATTTTTCATATTTACTTTTCCGGTTTCCATATCACCTTAGTGTAGTTCCCCACATGCTGAAGATTACACAAATACTGCCCGCTTCGGCTTCGCAGTTCAATAGTTTTAATCATACTCAAACAATCCATAAAAATACGATTGTAGTGGCCAGCACCTGCAGCCGTAGGAGTGTAAGTAAATCGCAACACAGACCTCGCAAGGTTCAAAGGACTGGTAGGAATTTCAAAGTTGCTTTCCATACCGCCAGCAGTAGTAAGGATAACATTTGTGGTAAGTTTGTTCAATTCATACTTACCAGTGAGCAGTTCCTTAGTCTGATGGACTGGTTCTCCTCCGTATTGGACAGGCATTTTTTGTTTTGCTTTTGAAGTGGCGTAAGTTGATTAATACACGAAATATATTTATAGAAAAAAATAACTAAATCAAAAATTAATTATTGATATTTTATTTTGACTTCGTCATCATAAAACATCGTAAAAATTAATTAATGGTTGTCAAATATCACTTTGATTTTAGTAAATTGAAGAATGAATTAAATAAACTAAAATAATTAGTTTCACGATAAACTAATAGTGTCATAACGATACCTAAACCATTAAGATTAATCGCTTGGTCGTTTTCGTCCGTCAAGTAAAACCTGAATACATTGTTTGAATTAGCGGACAATGTTTTTCCGTATTCACTACCAGAGCCGTCATAAATGACAGACCCGAAAGGAATTTCGTTGGCAGTGTATATTTCTTGTAGCACGTGATTGTCTCCTTCATTCACCAAATCAGATTGAAGATACAGAGTTTTTTCACCAGTTAAAATAATCACATTTGGCGATTTAATAAAATCATTAGCAAAGAAATATGTTGAATTTCTATCAAAACCCATAATCTCGTGAATGCGGGTTTCAGCATCAAATATAAACCGCGGTTGAATTCCTTTATTCTCTGACACACTGAATGTTAATTTACCATCTTCTGGTTCTATGTTGGTATTATTACTGGATACCACATAAGTATAATTATTTGGGCTGTCTGCGGTTAGCACCTCTGCCAGTTTATTTTTTAAGTTGTTCATTATGTAGTTTCCCTCAGGTATCGTAATTAAAGCCTCATACCCGTCTTCGCTAAAAGTAAAAGTATTATATGGTGAAGCCACAGAGTAATACGACTTCGGCACATAGATATGAAGAATTTTGCAGTGTGTGGGATTGTCTAACCCCTTCATATTGACTTCGTGTGTAAAATCGCTGTCTGTGCCTGTTATCCTATTTTTAATATTAATGTAGTAAATGGAACTTGAACGACCGCCTTTATACTCCATGATATTTTAGAATTGCGTTTCGTGCTCCGCACTCTCACTTATTCTAAAACATCGTTTGTTCTTTTCAAAAAAATTAATGCTTATTGTTTGTTGAAGAAGTGCGTAGCCCCGATGTTTGTTGAAGACGTAGTCTGAAACAAATATCAAATATATGTATCAAAATGACCATATCCGTTTTGTGCTTTTAATTTTTCCGCTTCTTCTTCTTTTAAGTTTGTGAAACCACTGGCAAATTTGAATTTAATACCTTTCGCTCTTTCCATTAGAAACCTCATCGAGTGCCAACCACACGTGTCTGTGGTATCACTTTGATTTTTAACCTTATTTACTTTCATTAATAAATAACTATCTGGATTACTTCGGTCTATTAGTCTTTTCATTTGTTGTTGAAAGTCTTCTGTTGGCTCGTAAAGTGCTAATGGGTCATACACTTCAACACTCCTGTCTTTATCTAGACTTATCCACCCGGCGATCCAATGAGACCCCGCTTGTTTGTGATCATCTAAGTTCATAATAAATCCGTATCGCTTTCTGCTTCCGGGCTTCAACTTGTTGATTTCATCACTGGCTATCGCTCCAAGATACCATCCATATTTTTTCATTATGTAATCTATTTCATTAGTCATTAGTCCCCGCCCCTGACCCTGTTGTTCCTCTGGTTGCTCCTCTGGCTGTGGCTCCTCTGGCTGTGGTTGCTGTGGCTGTGGCTCTGGCTGTGGCTCTGGCTGTGGCTCTGGTTGTGGTTGTTGTGGATTTGTAATTTCACATATAAGTTGTTTAGCATCGTTGAAGTTTCAAAACGTGGTTGGTCTATTGGTGATAGAGTGCTATTTACGGAGTTTTTTTTCTTCATTTTGTTGTAAATTGTTCTAGTTTATTCCATCTATCTTCTGCCGATGATATGTTTTCAGTGATTATTTGTGTGTACAGCCATCTCTTTAAACTAGTGGCGTAGTCGTTTGAACCTTTGTTTTTTATGATAGGGATATTAATGCCTGCTTTTTGAAGGTGGTTTATTATTATATGATTTTTCATTTTTTGACACGTTTTTTTCTAATTTTTTCAGAGAACATTTCATCAATAATTCTTTGTCTCTTTTCTTCTTCCAAATCTTTTGATTCTTTATTTACTTTGTCAGTTATATCAGTTATTTTTGGGGAAGATGTAGTTGCGGTTTTCTTTGGGTTATTTTTCGGTTCTGCTATAATTGGCTGGGCTACTGGAGCCATCAATAAACTCTGTCTATGTCGTTGTTCTGCCTGTAGTTCCTGAATAAGTCGTTGTTCCTTCTTCTGTTCCCTATCCTTTTCTTCCTGTCTTTCCTTAATTTCAGCCAGTTGTCTTTTATGTTCCCTATTCATTATTTTATTTAGTGTCTTAGTATCTGCTTGGATTTTTCTTTCTAGCCTTTTCTTCTCCTTTTCTGAGTCCTCCCTTGCTACTTATCTTTTTTATACCCTCATACTTTTCCTTTCTGAGTTTGTCTAAGTGGTCCTGAATTGCTGTTCTCGTATTTTGTTCAATCTCTGACAGGCTCTGGACCTTTCTTAAATCCTCCTTTTTAGTAGTCCGCTTTGCTTTTGGTCTGCTTAAGTATTTCATAAAAAGTTTAACGATTTGAAGTGTGCTCATATCATTTGTTTTCTTACCGAAATTAAGATAATATTTTTACCTTTCTGGATAATATATGGCCTCCCTGTCTTATTCCTATAAACCCGCGGTGGACGGACTTTCTGTTTCTTCGTTTTCTTGACGACCATTGTATATTATAACAAAAAAATTCACTTTTCATATTATTTTATCATTTTAGAACTTCAAGGCACCTCGTCCGCTCTGCTTACCATAACCAAGTTTTGCAGCAGTAGACCCAATACGAGACGCATATGGAACCCCGACATCGCCAAGGGCATTCGCAGTCTTTGAAATAATTTTGTTATCGCGAAGGAACTTATTCACAGCCATTGCTGTTTTTCCGACCTTTGCCCAGTTAATTTTTCCACCAGCCTGTCCTTTGCCACCATGCTTCTTCTTACGACCAGTCTTCTTTTTGCCTCCAGCCATTGTGCTTGAGTTAATTGTTCGTTTGCCGATTGTTGGAATGACTTCAACACAAGTTGTTTTAACTACCATAAAAGATAGCGAAATATATAATACAGAAAAAATAATTAATTAAAATTTTTTTATTTGAATCTGAAGTTGAAGTTTTTGCGAAGTTCATCATCAACACTTGAGACATAAAGAAAATTAAATCTCTCTTTTGTTGCTTCGTGATACTTTTGAAGAAAATAATCAAAATCAAAAGATAGGTCTAAGTGTTTATACACGAGTTCCATTTTATCCTGAGACTGGCCCGGAAAGATTAATAAATAATCTAACTATTTAATGGCTTTACTTTTATAGTGTCTGTTCTTTTTTAACAAATCACTTACGGACTTGTCTCTTAATCCACTTCCTAAATCGTCCAAAACAAAAACAACCTCTGGCGAAATATACTTACTCGGTCGCTCTTTTGGTTCGGTAGTTTTCTTTTTTTCTTCTTTTCCGAAATAAAGAAATTGTGGTTTTTCTATTTCCTCTTTGTCCTGTTTTACTTCTACTTCGTGTTGCTCGTCCTGTCTGCTCAGTTTGTCAAGTTCATAATCAATGACATTCACACCATCAGATTTAAGAAAGGTATATGTTACCATCGGGTTTCCCCTGTTCTTAAAGTGCTTTACCATTGCTTTATAAATGTAGTCCTTGTGAATTGTTGAAGCAATAATGACAATACGAGTTTTTCTGTCGGTAGTTCGTTTCAGTATTTCAAAGAGTGCTGTCGTTTTCCCGCTCTTCTTACGGGCAAGTAGAAATATATTGGCATACGGCTCATTGAATAATTTATAACCTTTTGCTTTTTTGTCTCCGTTTCCATCCTGCATTACTGGTTTCACCTTTACATTGTTAATTTTCGTCATTGCATATTATTATCCTAAGAATTCCAAACACACAACAATTCGGCCTGCTAAATTTCCTGTATCAATATTTCCGCTATCAGTTTCAAGGACTTTATATGTATATTGCCCGTCCGACCAACCAACGACACCCAAATTATAACTGAGGTTTGAAACGTTTGCTATATTACTATCTGCAAATGTGCCAATAATTCCAATTCTGTCCATATAAAGAATTCTGGTTTTGGTTTCCGTCTGGTCGTTCGTATAATGAATAAACTTAACATTCATTTTAGTTGGTGTGAATGACATTTGAATATTTTATTAAATGTTTTGCTCAGAAAAATAATCTTTTGGTATTTGTGCTCCGTCATTCTGACTACGCTTGCTTCGCCACTTCGTGCTTTGTGGTTAAAATATATAAATATAGATATAAGATGATAAAATTTTTATTATTATATGTTGGGTCTGTGTTAGGTCGGACTGCCTGCGACTTTTACTCAAGGGTAAGCGAAAAAAAGAATGAGAGTTGTGTTTATTGTATAAAGCAAAGTATTGAAGCTAAATTTAAATGTGTGTATAAACCTTTCAGCGATTGGTGTATTAGTTTTGATGAGGCACTGCCTTTAATGTGTTCAAATGATGCTTCGTGGTATAAAACTCAAGTATATGAATGCTAGTCTTTTTGAAAAAAGGACGCAAAAACCGGTTTCATTTCTTTGAACTAGAAGGTGATGGAAGGCAAATGCCGATGAGTAAGGTCAAAATTCCGACAATAAGTATTAGCGACCTCGCACGGTAAGTTCTTTTCAGATAGCCTTACGATACAAAGGGTTATAATGGCGATGATGATACCCATTTGAAATAAGTATTTAATAAGTCTGCTGTCGGTCGGTCTGTTTTTTATACAAGAACAATTCCAGTTATCTTCCAATTCGTGCTCTACTTTTTTTTCCTCAGTCTTTAGTTCTACTTCAAGAACACGAGACTTTAATTCGGGAGTTAGTTCGCCATCCATATCCATAATAGGCGGTGGTCTGTGAAGTCTAGTAGTTGTATTATTATTAGACATTAGGGAATACAACTGCTCGGATTTCTGCTAATTGGTTTGCTTGGTCTTGAGTATATTCATAAGAATTTTATTTTCTTTTTCTAAATTAACTACTTTTTCCGTTAAATGTTGAAAAGCACTTACCAATATTGGTATAAAACTTGTATATGTTATGCCTTCAAGGTTGCTATCTCCATCGTCTGCTTTCATGCCACTTTCAGATACAAATTCTGGAAATATTTTTTTAACTTCATCAGCAATAAATCCGTGGTTCTTTTTTTCTTTCTTTTCGTCTGATTTCAAATAATATGAACAACAATTTATTTTCATTAGTTTCTCGCAACAATCACCGCAGTCTAATGTTTTAATATCTGATTTTAGCCTCCTGTCCGACGAGTATGTCCAAGCACCATTAAGTGGAACATAATTATAAGCACCAGAAGGCTCACCCGTAGAGTTTGAAGTAGTCCAAGCATGAAGCACTCCAGTTGCTGAAACAATTATACCATAATTCGTATATCCTCCAGATTAAACAAATATTTGTGGGTCGTTAGTATAAGTATTTCTTTTTCCTAGTGTTAAAGAACCGCTGGATGCTGTTAGGATTATTACCTCTCCTCATATGTATTAATACCAATTGCCTCAGCCAAAGTTATAGTTCCTCCCACTGCGACACCTGTGGCATAATAAAAACTGAGCTTGTTGCTTATCTTGTATATTTGAAAGTTGGAATTTAGGTTGCTTGATTTCCAGTTTGAACCATCATAATAACAATCAAAATTTAAAGAAATATTGTCTTGGCTCCAGTTTAATTGTTGAAATACAGGATAAACAGATGAATGAACGAATGCTTGCATGTGCGGACCATTCATGTTGGCACTGGTTCCGTATAATTCTAAGCCTCCTGTTGCACCTGTGCCTTTTGAATTCCTACCTACTATACACGGGATGCCTAATGAAGTTGCTAATTTTCCGCTAAATTCTTTCGTTCCTGCTATTGTTTAGTCTCCTGTTAATTTTACATTCTGCCCGTCTAATGTGTCTACATAGCCTTTTATCGCCCCGTCTGTTGATGCCGTTGGTGTTCATAAGTTTGTTATTTTTTGGTTTTTCATATCAACACCCGCATTCGCCGTTATCAATCCGCTAGCCGTCAATGTGGTCCCTCTTAATCCAGCATTTGCAGTTATCAATCCGCTCGCTGTTAATGTGGTTCCTGATAATGCTCCGCTTGCTGTTATCGTGTCGCATACCACATTTCTAACAGCGGTTATATCATAACTTAATGTCTCATAATCAAAATAAAGACTAGCGACTTTAACTTCACTTCTGAGTATTGCTCCGCTACTGCCCACACTATTAACAACCATTATGATATATCTAGCAAACACTGATGTTGGAGTATATGTTTTTGTTGATTGTGAAGCAAATGCCTGCCCCGTCTGTGTATCCCATAATGTAAATGTAGTATTGTCGGTAGATGTGCCCATATACCAAGTATTCGGGGCAGTGTATTGAGGGTTATTATTTGAAGACCTAACATAATATTTTTTTATCCTGTACATGGCTCCTAAGTCTATTTTTATCTATTCTCCGCTATAAGAAGATCCAGAGAGTGTAGATGTTGTTCGTGGATTTCTTTGATATACTCCTGTTGAGTCATTGTAGTAAGTTGGAGATGCTATGAAATTACCCCAAGCATCGTTCTGGTCGGCATTAAAAGCAAAATAAGCGGGCTCGGCCACCTCAGCAGAAGAAGCAGAAGCAACGAATGGTGAGGGTGTTGTATTGTTCGTGTTCATAGGCTGCGGGCCCGTATACATAGTAAAAGTTGAAGCACCCATTTTAATGTCGCCTGACATAGTTCCACCCGTTAATTGAAGGTAAGTTAATGAACCAGTAGAATTTACCCAGTTTGTGCCGTTGTATGTTAGTAATTGTCCGTTTGCTGGTGTCGTTATTACTACATCGCTGTGTGTATCAATACTCCCATCTGCTGACACTTTCGCATTATTTGCTGTGTGCTCTGATAACCAAGTTGAGACAGACTTACCATTTAGTTGACCTGTATTTGTAATGTTTAGGCTGTTCATATTAAGTCCTCCATTAGCAGTTATTGCCCCACTCGCCGTGAGTGTGGTTGTTGATACTCCCGCACTCGCAGTTAATAATCCTTTTGGTCCATAAAGTCCCATTTGCCCCGTTCAACGACATTAACAATTTCTCAGAACCATTTTCCCATACAAAACCATTTGATGAAGAATTATTACACCTAAACCGCATAGCAAAATTATTAATATCATTTCCTGCTACTGCTGTGCCGTTTGCTAAACTTTTTCCTGCTGTGGGAGTTGCCATATAAATCCCCCAGTTCGTGTTATCTGTATCATATAAAAATAGTCCATACGCATTTGTCCCGTCATTGCTATTTTGAATAGATAACTTACATCCTCCATCTGATGTTAATAATCCGCTAAATGTTTTATTTCCTGCTATGGTTTGGTTTCCTGTTAATTTCACATTCCGCCCGTCTAATGTGTCTACATAACTTTTGTTCGCCCCATCCGTTGAAGCCGATGGAGTGGCTAAGTTTGTTATGTTTTGGCTTTTCATATCAACCCCGCATTCGCCGTTATTAATCCGCTCGCCGTTGATGTTGTTCCTGTTAATCCCGCATTAGCAGTTATCAATCCGCTTGCTGTGAGTGTCGTTCCTGTTAATCCCGCATTCGC
>WBZZ01000945.1:0-23167 GCA_019918135.1 Paulinella micropora | reverse complement strand
TATACTCGTGCGGATTTTAATTTAAAAGTCAGTGTGATGATTCCCGTGATGAGAAACCACTTATATAAAATGGCTTATGTTATCTAATGTGAGAGAGCAAACTGCCCGAGGCCGTAGTGAATTTGATTTGTGAATTTACGGGAACCCGTGAGCAATGGACGAAGAAAAATATGAGGTATGTGTTGAATGATGTGAAATACGTTGGACACTTGAAGGAAAAATTAAAAATAGAATTGAAGATTTATCATTAATTGAAATAAGGATATTCCAAATGACACATTTTGAATATTATTGTAATGTGTTGAAGGTAATTAAAAATGACGACGATGACGGGGAATATTATAGCACGACAAAAACGAATTATATTATGCTTTGACGAAAAAACGGAATAAAAAAAAGATTTCATCTTGTTGCAAAAAGAAGTCCTGATTATTAAATTTATACTGGTGCGACCAATGAGGGCCCGTGTAATCTAATCAATGAATTTTTAACTTCTTCAATATTGACTTCTTTGAAAATTCTGATGATTGTTTCAAGTTCTTGAAGGGAGAAATTGTCAAGTTTTTCATTTAGTGTCGTTTTAATTTGGTTTGTTTTGGCTTTTTTTTTTGGATATAATTTGGCTTACCATAAACCGCCCGCTTTTTCCTGTCAATAACTTGTTCATATGTGGTTGTATGGCGATAATATAATATTTTGCCTTCTTTTGTTTTACGGGGGACATATGCGTGATAATATGAAATTCCATTTTTTACTTCTGTCTTAAATGGAAGTGGTGCTTCAAGGCCTTTATTAATAATACCATTTGGGCGACCGCGTTTTTTACGCTCGGGATGCCGTTGCGGTGTCGTTGGTGGTGTCGTTGTCTCCGCGACGCTCGGGAGTGTTGTGCTCGGTGGTGGTGCTGTCGTCGGTCATTCTATATATTATGTATTATATTTTTTTGTAAATTAATTATTTAAATCAATATTCAAATTATCATTTAAATAATTGTTAAAAATATGTATATCAATTAATTATTTATTTTTAATAAAGTATTTTTATAAGAATATAAAAAAAGATGGTTGATGGGGTGCGACTGGTGGAACGGGGAGACCGCCCCTGTATATGGAGGGGAACAAAAAACTTAAAACAAAAATTAAAAAAATTGCTATTTACCCCTGAGATGAAATGTGGCGATTATGTGGAACTTAACGGGGTTGAAGCCGTTGAAGATTTCATTAAAAATAACCGAGGGCTTGCGAGGCCTTACATGGAAGCAAGAAATTAAAACCATATTTTGATTTTGATTTTTCTTACGGACTGCGGAAGAACGAGAGAAAAATGAAACCGCTGGATTATGCGACCCCGTGAAGATAGTTATAAAGGCCTGTAAATTAAGCGATAGTGAAAAGTTTGGCGATTACTTCTTCTAATAAATACGCGAACAAATCAAGCAATTACAAAAACTCATATCACATATTGTTAATAATGGCTTGACTTTTGAAAATGGGAAAAAGGTATTGAATTATATTAAGCAAAATCTAACGGCGAAAGAATTAAAAATCATTGATGACAAAGTTTATAAGCAAGCGAACGCGGGCTCATTATTTCGTGCCGTGTATGCGACGAAAAAGGCGAAACACGGCCGATGTTGCCCGTTTGGCGAGGTGCGACCGCTTGAAGATTATCTTGTATCCTGCGGTGATAGCGAGAGAACCAACATTAAAGAGAAAGCAAAAAGAACAATACCCGAGAAGCCCCGTGCGGTCTCCGACCCGATTGTTAAACTCGTTATAAAAAGCCTTGGCGACAAAAATGGACCACGAATTCCGCTCTAAGGTTGAAAAAGAAGACGCGATATTTTTACAACTTTGACAAGGTCAAATATGGTATTGTGTGCGATATATGCGATGTGATACATGAACGGGATAATACATTATATGCGGTGCTGTATCCAAACGGGGCCGTTTATCGTGGCTGTATCCGTAAAGATGGAGGGGCAATGGTAAAACTACGCGACGGGAAGAAAGAGAAAATATCTCCCGCCGAAAAAGCAAAAAAGATAATCTCTGAAGCGATGGCGAACAAAGAAACGACCCTGAGAGATAGGCTTGAAAGTATTCAACGATGCGCGACTGACGGGACAAATTTAAACTTAGCGATATGCGATTTTGTAGCGACATTGAAGGATTAACTGAAGCAATGGCAAACGGGAAGGCGGACTAATATCGGTTATAAGTCCTGTGGGAACTGGTAAGACGACGGCGAATTCAATGGCAATAAAGGAAGCACTGGCAAAAAACCCGAAATGAAAATCCTTGTAATATCAATGAGGCGAATGTTGGCGAGAGAATACAAGAGAAAATATGAGGGCTTTTTGTTGTATCTGGACCAAAAAAGCGGTAAGATAACGGAAAAAAGGGTTTGGTGTCAATTAGATAGTCTTAATCGATATAATGGACCGCGGATGGGAATGGCGGTGTGTGCGACCTGTTAATTATTGAAGAGATTGATGCAGGTGTTGCGACATATGTCGGGCGACACATATAATAAAAATAGATTGGCTTCTATGAATTGGAAGAAATTTGAACATTTTATGAGAGTGGCGAATAAGGTCATTATTATGTCGGCAACGATGGAACCCGACAATATTACGCGGTTATTCAATATGAGGAAACATAAGGGCGATGACATATATTTTACAATCAACGACCCGCGGATATGGAAGCACTAATTAACACACGCCGCGATTAATAAAATATCATTGGACCATAATGTGTCAATTGAACGAGTGGAAACCCTTTTGAAGGCAAATAAAAAAGTGGCCGTTTTAACCAACATGGGAACTGAAAAAATAGAGGGCTTAGGGAAAATGTTTGAAGATAAAGGTTATAAAGTGCTTGTCATTTGTAGTGCTACAATTGAAAGCGAAAAAGTTAAGGCTTCTTTTGAAAACGATTATGCGACTTGGAAGGACTACGACTTATTATAGCAGTCCTTCAATTCAAGCGGGGGTTGATTACACCGAAAGGAATGTCATTAATAATGTTGTAGGAATTTTATAATAATATGACCACGACCTCGGGCGATATGCTTCAAATGTTGAACCGAGTGCGACACCCCGCGGACAACGAGGTTTTCGTGTCGTATGAAACTTTTAATATTCCAACGATTACAGCGAAGATGTTTATTTACAAAATTTATATTCTAAGATACCAGAAAATGACGATTTATCAGGCTTATTGTCCCTTTGTGGAATTGAGGTCTCCGATATTGGACATGAGACTTTCAAGGCGGGAAATTATACACGACTATTGGCGAGAATGCGGTTTCTACTAATGCGGATAAGAGGGCGGGTTTAAAAAATGTAGTGAATTGGTTTATTCTTAACGACGACGATGTGGAATATTATGACGAGGTAAATAAAAATAACGATATGAAAGAAAACACGCGGAAGCAACGGGGGCGGTCAAACTAGAAAAAGCAACGAAACTCTCGGAGGCGAAAAGATTTGACCGAAGATGAATACAAACAATTGAAGAAACAAAAAGAAGAACGAAAGAAAGCGGGGCGAGGAAACGAAATTGGGACGAAGAAACAAAATCCGCTTACGATAAATATTCATTAATCAACCATTAAAATTACGGAAAACACCACCAAAAGGACCCGAATGGTATATTGAATATGGCAAGGATAACATAAAAAGTGGTTTTATAACTCATTACATTATTTTAAAAAATGGAAACAACGGCGATTTAATAAACGGATTGAAGGAGGTTAAAAAATCAGACAATCATGTATTAGAAAAAATATTGATTGAAGACGAGAAAACAACGAGAGACTAAGAAAAAAAGAAGATATAGCCTTTAATTATCTAAGCGTGAGGGGTTATTGCGATACAAAAAACAAACTTGGATGATTGATGTATTAACTAAAATGGGATTTACTAAATTGAACGACGAATTAATTATAACGAAAGAACAAATTCAAGATGCTTTATTAAAAACAGATTTCAGCAGGGATAAAACTCATTATAAGTAGCACAGACGAGAGGCGGATTGAAAAATTGGAAAATGATGGCGAAAGAAGGACATAAGCAACTATTTTTCCAACGGAATTAAGATTTTTTAATTCGATGGTTAGTGTTGAATTTGGGATTTCAGTTTGTGCGACCAATAATCAATAGAACACATTACAGGTTATATAATGGACCATTAGAAACAAAGTTATTTACACTAACAAAACAACAAGAGAATAATATTCCAGTGTTGGCCGACCACGATGAACCCGAAACAGAGGGGGCGAAAGTATTGAATTATCTCGTGAAGATAAATTGAGGGCAATCACAAAAACGAAATAAAGTTTATAATCAATAGATTTTTTTTGGACCAAAAAGGGGCTTGGTATTAATCAAAAGTTGAGATTTTTAAGGGCCCAGTTTAAACTCGTAATAGAAGAAATATTTAAGGCTTTTTGTTGCTTAGTATTGAAAGGGCAGTTTTCAAATTATTCCTAAAGAAAGAGTATGAAAATCGGCCCCGACAATAAGAAGGTAATTAAGGATTTGTGGTGCTTAGTAATATTGCGAGTTTAAAAAGTTGAGATTTTTAAGGGGCCCAGTTTGAAAAAGATTAAAAAAATTTTGAGGCCAAAAGAGGCTTAGTATTAATCAAAAGTTGAGATTTTAAGGGGCAGTTTGAAAAAAAAGTTGAGATTGAAAAAGTTGAGATTGAAGGGGGACCGAGGGGCGGACCAAAAGCCATATATTTACCCAGCCCCCACGGGTAATATAAATGCGTTTCTTGCTTAACTTTTTACTTGCTTTATTCATTGATAAAAATAAGGTCATTTTTTGCCCCTTTTGAACGAAACATTTTTGATTTGAAACTATAAAAAAAATAATCCCGCTAACTTCTACATTCATTGATAAAAATAAGGTCATTTTTTGCCCACTTTGAACGAAACTTTTTGACTTGAAACTATAAGGATGACGACATTGTCGACGACTACCTACCGAACTACGGGATTACATAGAAAGTTTTGTTTATGGTGATATCGTTTATGATAATACAGCCCTTTGTGTTAATTGTGGATTATCTCTTGCCTTTGTAGATGAAGACATTTATTATATATACGATGCGGGGCTATTACATGTGATTGATAATTTTTGTAGCAAATCTTGCTTAAAAAAGTATGTCTTAGAATTATAAGAGATGTCAAAATGTCTTGTATTCCTACATGACAACATACAGCCAACCATTGACGAGATCATTACGAGTGCCACCACGGCCACAAAATAAATTATAATAAATTTGTTAGAGACAACAGAAACCGCCATGAAATAATTTCGTTAGTCCAGACCGATACGCCAATTAAGGGCCGAAACCCGCGCAACCAATTTTTGTCAAAGGTGATCACTTTTGTCCTTTTGTCCAAAGCAAAAAGAAGACCAGCCACCATGAGCGACAGCCGTAGTATTGTTTCAAGAAGTGCCCCAGAGACGGATGCCGAAGTTGAAAGGCGAATTAAACGGCGGAAAAAATTAAGCATAATGTTGATGAAAATAAGGGCCTCACTTGACAAGACAGAGGGGAAATTAAGTCTGTCTCACCGAATTAATTTTCTTTGAAGAAAGCGAGAACGAAAAAAGAGCAAGAAGTTAAAGCCCTACGGCAGAAATTGAGAGAGGCAAAGAAATTACAGAGGATATTGATTTCGTCAGGATTTTTGGAACTCAAACAGGAGCAAATTACGACGGAGACCAAAAATTTAAGCAGTGGATACAACAAGGCGGGCACCGAAAAATAGCAGGATTTGGCGAGCAACAATATAAACGGGTTTATCAACTCATTACGGGTGGCGTATTATTTGACAATGCTTTAAACAGGTTGTCCAAGCAATTCCTCCCAGCAATCCCCCACCCGCACTAATTGGAAGTTTCCGTGTCTTCGTCCTCCTTGTAATGTGTGTTTTTTCAACACACTAAAATATTTATGTGTTTTTTCCAACACCCAAAAAATTTAATTGAATTTTTAAAAGTTTTAATCAGAAAAAAGAAACAGAAAAAAGAAACAAAACAAAAAACAAAAAACCCATTATTCAAAGAGATTTAGTCCCTTGGACAAATGTCAATAGCAAACTATTGACTGATTTTATTCAATATCTTTCTTTTTTTTCACTCGGCTACTCCGTCTCAATGGTCTGCTTACCCCGTTATTATCAACTAACTTATAACCCGCAGGCTGTTTTGGTTGCCTCAGTTTGCTTTGCTTCGGGTTGCTTTGCTTCGGGTTGCTTTGCTTCGGGTTGCTTTGCTTCAGTTTTTCTTCTGCTTAACAAAATCATTTGCTATTTTCGCACCTATGTGAGATAACTTCCTTAATTCCGTATTTGTTATTTTCGGGTTATCATTCCAAATTTTATTTAATAACTCAAACTTATCTTCACGGCTTGCTTTTTTTGCCCAAGGGTTTATATTTGCCGTCGTCGTCCTCGTTTTTCACTTTCATTTTCGGCCCCTTTGACATTCAGACATAAGTCAATTTTCCGTCTCAATTCTTCCAACTCGGTTTTTATTCCTTCTTCCATCATCTCACGGGGGTCCGCAACATTCACCCAACTATAAGAAAAGCTCGTAGCATATCGCCATGTCCCAACACATTGCTTACCCAAGTATTAAAATTTGTTGTTTTCGGGTCAGCAAAATTCGTGTATGAAAGGCCCGCGTATAATTTTCGCAACATACTGCTTCTTTGTTTATAATCTGCCAACCAAGGAAATACTTTTATTATTCGTTTGTTTAATTCGTTGTTTTTCTGTTTGTCTAATTGTCCTTCCTTGTTAATAATAACCGCCCCTTTTTTCTTGAAATAGTTTCTTATTGCTTCCACTTTCTCAATAACAAAAGAAGGAGTAAATAAAACAACTGGCCTCTCGTCCAATTCTTTTTTTTGCCCCTCTCTCTTTTTTGCTAAATTATCCACTCTCAGCCATGAAGGCTTATCAGGTATTAATTCATAAGTGTTTTTGTCAAATATTTCAACGGGTCTCGCCCCTATTGCTAACATTAAAGCCAATAGTTTCATATAAGGGTCATTGCTCAAAATCATTTCATTCATTTTTGCCATTACCTCCCGCACATCTATCTGAATTTTTTGTTCGTTTTTCGCTTTGACATCTTTTTTATATCCCTCAACAATTTCAATTCCCTCATCTTCATTGATATTGAAATATTTGTCCAATTTACTCATTTCATAAACTTTCTTGCTTTGATTTGGTTTTATTGCTTTTGTTCTCACTTCGCTTAATCTCTGTCTCCTTGAAGTTGTATTCGGATAAATAATAGCATACTTTGAATAAATGATTGGCATCGCTTTTAGCATTTCGTCTTCTGTTGTTGTTTTACTAAACAATGACAAAACAGCATTATGAAAGGCCTTTGACTGCTTCGCATCACTTGTAAAAAAGTTTGATACGACATTATATATTTTTTGCTCTGTGTCTGCTATGTTCAATTGTTTGATAAATTTTCTGTCGTTTTCGTTCCACATTCTGCCCCGTTGTTTCAAAATGGAGAATGTTATATATTAGACAGGTTTATTTTTTGCTCTCGTCATCTCTTCAATTTAACAAAAATTTAATAATTATGTTTCAAACATAATAGAATAAAATGGAATAATACAGAATGACAACACGAAAGCCAAAAACACCCGTTGATTACAATAAGGCAAAACTTTATATAATCCGCTCACCTCATACTGATAAAGTTTATATTGGAGCAACGACAACACAATTAAGCAAACGATTTTACAACCATAAGAACGAATTCAAACGATGGACAAACGGGAAATATTATTATATTTCTTCTTTTGAAATACTACAAGCAGGAAATGCTTATATAGAATTACTCCGTGAATGTCCGTGTGATAATTAGGAACAATTAAGGAAGATAGAAGGCGCAGCAATCCGCAACACTCCTAATTGTTGCAATAAATACATAGCAGGAAGAACAAATAAAGAATATTATGAAGATAATAAGGATAAAATAAGCGAATATGCGAAGGAATATCACAAACGATACAAAGAAACAATAGCCAAAGAAATGGACGAAATAAGGAGCAAGCAACAACAATAAGAAGTAGATCCACCTCATTTTTTTATGATCATTTATGTATATGGACAGGTCTATATGGTAATACTATATCATAAAATAAGCCTCAGAAACATATAGAACACACACAGGAAGACAGAAAGCATACCTATGTTTTACAAAAACACACCTTTGTTTTCACAAAAAAACGACAAACTAAGCACACTAAGAGAGATTTGGTCAAAATGACGACAATTTCATATTAAACGAAGTTTAATATATATTTTTATGAAATAAAAATATGAAATTGTCGTCATTTTGACCAAATCTCTCTTAGTGTGCTTAGTTTGTCGTTTTTTTGTCAAAACAAAGGTGTGTTTTTGTAAAACATAGGTATGCTTTCTGTCTTCCTGTGTGTGTTTTATATGTTTCTGAGGCTTATTTTATGATATACCATATAGACCTGTCCATATACATACATGATCATATATATAATATATTATTATTATTATTATTATTATTATTATTATTATTATTATTATTATTATTATTATTATTATTATTATTATTATGGACACCGTGATAGCCCAGTGGTCAAGTTCTACCATCTGGGCTCTGTCGCCAGTTCGATTCCCGTCGGTGCCACCAGTATTTTCATTGAACATACCGGTCTATTTCTGGACCAGTATTTTCATTGAACATACCGGCCCGTCTGGAAGTGTTGGAACTGCCCTTGCGGGGGTGTCATTAGAGCTTATCGTCAATTCTTCGTACTCCCCTCACGGGTGAGACGATGGAGGCGCATGTGCAGAAATGCATCAGCCATTGACAGAGAAGCACTATTATTATTATTATTATTATTATTATTATTATTATTATTATTATTATTATTATTATTATTATTATTATTATTGTGGACACCGTGATAACCCAGTGGTCAAGTTCTACCATCTGGGCCCTGTCGCCAGTTCAATTCCCGTCGGTGCCACCAGTATTTTCATTGAACATACCGCTCCGTCTGGACCAGTATTTTCATTGAACATACCGGTCCGTCTGGAAGTGTTGGAACTGCCCTTGCGGGGGTGTCATTAGAGCTTATCGTCAATTCTTCGTACTCCCCTCACGGGTGAGACGATGGAGGCGCATGTGCAGAAATGCATCAGCCATTGACAGAGAAGCACTATTATTATTATTATTATTATTATTATTATTATTATTATTATTATTATTATTATTATTATTATTATTATTATTATTATTATTATTATTATGTATGTGCGTATGTATGATGTATGTATGTATGTATGTATGTATGTATGTATATATGTATGTATGTATGTATGTATGTATGGTAGAACTGTCTCAAAACCCCATCCATAACAATTTGACAGACAACTGGGTCCTGGGCTACCAACCAGCATAGCAGAGTTAAAGATCTTTTATGAGGCCTCAACGATCCTCCTCCCCAGCATACCACCAAAATTCATAGTTGAATTGGCATCACAATTTAACGCCGTAATGGTTGGGCTGAATAATAATAATAATAATAATAATAATAATAATAATAATAATAATAATAATAATAATAATAATAATAATAATAATAATAATAATAATAATAATAATAATAATAATAGTGCTTCTCTGTCAATGGCTGATGCAAATCTGCACATGCGCCTCCATCGTCTCACCCGTGAGGGGAGTACGAAGAATTGACGATAAGCTCTAATGACACCCCCGCAAGGGCAGTTCCAACACTTCCAGACGGGCCGGTATGTTCAATGAAAATACTGGTCCAGACGGATCGGTATGTTCAATGAAAATACTGGTGGCACCGACGGGAATCGAACTGGCGACAGGGCCCAGATGGTAGAACTTGACCACTGGGCTATCACGGTGTCCAATAATAATAATAATAATAATAATAATAATAATAATAATAATAATAATAATAATAATAATAGTGCTTCTCTGTCAATGGCTGATGCAAATCTGCACATGCGCCTCCATCGTCTCACCCGTGAGGGGAGTACGAAGAATTGACGATAGGCTCTAATGACACCCCCGCAAGGGCAGTTCCAACACTTCCAGACGGACCGGTATGTTCAATGAAAATACTGGTGGCACCGACGGGAATCGAACTGGCGACAGGGCCCAGATGGTAGAACTTGACCACTGGGCTATCACGGTGTCCATAATAATAATAATAATAGTAATAGTAATAGGCTTCCTCAGACTATAGCATCAGATCCAGATCCTGGACATGTGCCTCCATAGTAATAGTAATAATAATAATAATAATAATAATAATAATAATAATAATAATAATAATAATAATAATAATAATAATAATAATAATAATAATAATAATAGTGCTTCTCAGTCAATGGCGAATGCATTTCTGCACATGTGCCTCCATCGTCTCACCCGCGAGGGGAGTACGAAGATTTGACGATAGGCTCTACTGACACCCCCGCAAGGCAGCTCCAAGCCTTCCAGACAGACCAATACTTTCAAAGAAAATATCCTTTGAAAATACTGGCATCGACGGGAATCGAACTGGCGACAGGTCCCAGACGGTAGACCTTAACCACTGGGCTATCGCGGTGCCACTAATAATAATAATAATAATAACAATAACAATAGTGCTTCTCTGTCAATGGCTGATGCATTTCTGCACATGCGCCTCCATCGTCTCACCCGTGAGGGGAGTACGAAGAATTGACGATAAGCTCTAATGACACCCCCGCAAGGGCAGTTCCAACACTTCCAGACGGACCGGTATGTTCAATGAAAATACTGGTCCAGAAAACAATAACAATAATAATAATAATAATAACAATAACAACAATAATAATAATAATAATAATAATAACAATAATAACAATAACAATAATAACAATAATAATAATAATAGTAATAATAATAGTGCTTCTCTGTCAATGGCTGATGCATTTCTGCACATGCGCCTCCATCGTCTCACCCGTGAGGGGAGTACGAAGAATTGACGATAAGCTCTAATGACACCTCCGCAAGGGCAGTTCCAACACTTCCAGACGGGCCGGTATGTTCAATGAAAATACTGGTCCAGAAATAGACCGGTATGTTCAATGAAAATACTGGTGGCACCGACGGGAATCGAACTGGCGACAGGGCCCAGATGGTAGAACTTGACCACTGGGCTATCCCGGTGTCCAAATAATAATAATAATAATAATAATAATAATAATAATAATAATAATAATAATAATAATAATAATAATAATAATAATAGGCTTCCTCAGACTATAGCATCAGATCCAGATCCTGGACATGTGCCTCCATTGGGTCACCGGGGTCAGCCGATCCCAACGAATTGTCAGAACACCAAACAGACATAGCAGCAACAGCAACACCGGGGGCAGATGGGGGCTGTGAAGTGCATGAAGAGCTAGATGCGAGGGTGTTAGCTGAAGAGAAGAACTCGGAGACACTACGCTGCGCTCCCGAACCCCTCTCTCTCGCCAGGACGTCCACACTGCGCGGACGGCCGCGCCGCGCAACATCAACGTCACTTGGGGGAGAGGGTGGGACAGAAGCTGATGGAACCTCAGTGAGGTCAATCACCTCCTCGCCCCCATCCTCCACCCCAAGCTCCTCCCTTTTACCCTCCCTAGCAGACCAACACTCAGACACATATGATCCAAACAACACATCCAACTTTGGAGGGGGACGCAACGCTGTAACCCCTAACAACGCAGCAAGCCTAAAGTTACTGCGGAAGCGCGACTTCCCCTGAAAAAACTTACAAAACAATCGTGATTGATCCACAGGCGACATATCATCCCAACCCTGCCGCACAGAGCCCTCCCGCTCCCGCCCAAGCAACACATCCTCCACCACAACCTCACCGCCTACGACCTCACCACCCTCCTCACTCCCTCCATCCCCCTCAGCAGCCCCCACAGCCATGCCACCGAGCCTCTGCATACTCAGCAACAGCCGTCACTCTCCTCGTCACTGTCGTCGTCAGATAGCAGACGACGACGCAGCGGCTGCGCTGGGGGAGCACCCAGGTCTGACTCACTGACATAGATAGATAGATAGATAGATAGATAGATAGATAGATAGATAGATAGATAGATAGATAGATAGATACATAGATAGATAGATAGATACATAGATAGATGAAATATCGACTAATGTCAGAAAAAAGGAGCTTCTGATTTCGTCAACCAGGAAGTCTGTGGGTAAAGTATTAACGCCCAGCTAAGCCGTAATGTTTACACGGAAGGGACTGATACAGGCAGATAGATAGATAGATAGATAGATAGATAGATAGATAGATAGATAGATAGATAGATAGATGAGATGTCGCAAAGGAATGTAGTCCTTGCAAAGGAACGCAGTTTCACATCAAACAATAATTTGTGTACTGTGCATGTGTCCGGGATGGGAATCACGGGTAGACTGTGTTCTGGAAAAAGAAGAGGAGGAAGGACGTTGAAGAAAAAGGCAATCTAGGAATGGAGAGTGGGAGGATAAGGAAGAAGAGAAAGAAAAGGAAGCCGTTAGTCCAAGTGTTTTGAGCACCGTAAGCTTGCGCAAGCTACAATGATGACATTGTATGAGGCCTAAACCCCCGCAGGGACCTAGCCCGGGCTATGCAACACTGGACGGCTATGATGGAATGCAGTCACCAATACGTAAATAGATAGATAGATAGATAGATAGATAGATAGATAGATAGATAGATATATAGATAGATATGTTTAATCTATGGGCGTGGCTTAGCTTGAAAAGCCATTGCCTCCTATACTACCCCCGGACAAGAACTTCAGCACCGGCCAAGCTGCACACCAACCACTGTCTCGCTGTGGTTGGTGTCTGTGCCCAGTTCAAGCCGAAAGGTAGCCGAGCCCTTTTGAACTATACGGGACAACACTAGAACACTCCCCAGGAGCGTGTGCCCTAAGGAGATGATGCCATGAGCAAGTCGAGGTTTCAGGAGTTCACGCTCGTTGTGAGTTACCTTCTACAACCCCGACTTCATCAACCCTTTGCATCACGCCCCGACTTCATCAGCCATGGTCAGGAGTTGGTTGCCTGTTTAGCCCTTGCGCTGCGCGCGATTAACGGCGGACACAAAATCGTCATTGTAGGAGATAGTTAGATCTGAACCCCAGGCTGAGTTGCCAGTGGCAGAGACCGTCTCCAGGGATATATAGATAGATAGATAGATAGATAGATAGATAGATAGATAGATAGATAGATAGATAGATAGATAGATGAGATGTCGACTAATGTCAGAAAAAAGGAGCTTCTGATTTCGTCAACCAAGGAAGTCTGTAAAGTATTGACCTGATGCCCAGCTAAGCCGTGATGTTTGCACGGAAGGGACTGATACAGGCGATACCAAAGCTCCCTAGTACCAGGCGGGGCCAGGGCTCGTTCCATAAAGCGCCCCTTGCAGAACGAGCTCCCACCTCCATTACAGAGGGCCCAGTAAGCAGATGGAGTTTCGAGACTGTTCGACAGTCTAGTATAAACCGACAGAGCACTGTGGGTTTTATTCCGGGCTCAACAAGCGAGAAAGGGCACCCTGAGGGAACAGGATTGTGCTTCCCGTCGCTATTTCGGCATGTGACTCATAGGCGTATGGCTAGGCACACATAAGGCACCCCACCACGGGCCCAGCACACCCACACCATCCCCTAATTCTCTGTCTGTCGACAGATGGCACCCATTTCAAAACATCAAGCCCAAGGGAGGGTCAGTGACACCTCAAGTGGCCTTGGTTCACTTCGTGGAGTAAGTGATGAGATCAACTGATGAGATATCGACTAATGTCAGAAAAAAGGAGCTTCTGATTTCGTCAACCAAGGAAGTCTGTAAAGTATTGACCCGATGCCCAGCTAAGCCGTGATGTTTGCACGGAAGGGACTGATACAGGCGATACCAAAGCTCCCTAGAGATAGATAGATAGATAGATAGATAGATAGATAGATAGATAGATAGATAGATAGATAGATAGATAGATAGATGGTATGTATCTGGATGGATACATACCTGGTTGCATTTGCGCCCTCCCGGGCAGCGACCAGCCTAGCTTCATTTGCGTCCTCCGGGGGAGCGACCAGCCAAGCTGCATTTGCGCCCTGCCGGGGGTTAGGGTTAGGGTTAGGGTTAGAGTTAGCGACCAGCCCAGAACCGGGACCTGTCAGCAGCGAAAGCCGCTTTTCGAAATCAAGCGAAAATGGGCGGGGTCGCCTATTCGTGGGCAAATCAAGCCCCATGGTTCTAACAATAAGAAAAATAAATAGCAATAATGAAAGTAAATAACGATAATGACAGTCACCGGGGGGGGGGGAGACACATGTAAATACCTAACTCCGTATTTGGCTTTTCTATTGACGTGGGAAATGGTTGTCTTTCTTTGCGTGTGCTATTCTTTTTTTTACCACATGCAATATTTTTAACAAGTATACCTAACTCCGTTGATGCCTCGCCGTTCGGGTGGGGGGCCATGCGCCAGCAGGGATCGTCTGGTGTAGTTAGTAATCGGTACTGTCCCTTCTTGTTGAAGAGCAATCGGTAACGGTAGATTGGGATTGGGCCGCAAGAACCAGGTCCAGCCAGCGTTCCAGAGAAAATCGTTCCCGGGACCTCTAGGTTAATTTAGGGTTATAATATGGGTTATAATGAGGGTTAGGGGTTCGGCCGGTCCCCGCCCGGTCCAGACGCAAGCCCGCACGAACGGTGAAGCTGAGCGACGCTCGGTCATGAAAACAAACTTTCCCGGAGGTGGCTAAGGCAGAAGGCAGAAGGCAGAAGGCAGAAGGCAGAAGGCAGAAGAAGGCAGAAGAAGGCAGAAGAAGGCAGAAGGCAGAAGGCAGAAGGCAGAAGGCAGAAGGTAGAAGGTAGAAGGTAGAAGGTAGAAGGTAGAAGGAGGCGGAAGGCAGAAGGCAGAAGGTAGAAGCCTAAGCCAGAAGGCAGAAGGCAGAAGGCAGAAGGCAGAAGGCAGAAGGCATAAGAAGGCAGAAGAAGGCAGAAGGCAGAAGGCAGAAGGCAGAAGGTAGAAGGAGGCGGAAGGCAGAAGGCAGAGGGTAGAAGGAGGCGGAAGGCAGAAGGCAGCAGGAGGCGGAAGGCAGAAGGCAGAAGGCAGAAGGCAGAAGGCAGAAGGCGGAAGGCAGAAGGCGGAAGGCAGAAGGCAGAGGGCAGAAGGCAGAGGGCAGAAGGCGGAAGGCAGAGACGCAAGCCCGCACGAACGGTAAAGCTGAGCGACGCTCGTTCATGAAAACAAACTACCCCGGAGGTGGTTAGTCCATCCGCAACGTCGCGCACTCGAGCGGGACTCGAAAGTGGCCTGCCTGAGGCCTACTGTTTAAGGGTTAGGGTTAGGGCTGCCATAATTGTGTGCGCCGGGGAGGCAGGGCATGACGCGGCGGTTCCGCTCGCTGTCTGCTGCCGTTTGGATACCTGCCCGCGGGATTGGGCCGCAAGAACCAGGTCCAGCCAGCGTTCCCGAGAATATCGCTCCCGGGACCTCTGGGTTAACTTAGGGTTAGGGTTAGGGTTAGGTGTTAGGCCGGTCCCCGCCCGGTCCAGACGCAAGCCCGCACGAACGGTGAAGCTGAGCGACGCTCGGTTATGAAAACAAACTACCCCGGAGATGGCTAGTCCATCCGCAACGTCGCCCCATCGGGCGGCATTCAACAGCGTGTAGCAGTAGGGTGAAGGTTACAGTGAGGTTTTGGGCGAAGGTTAGGGTTAGGGTCAGGGTTAGGGTTAGCGGAAGGGTTAGGGTTAGGGTTTTTTTTTTTAGATCTTTTATTATCAGTTATGCAAGATTTACGCATATTTTTAGAAACATTTCTCACATAATGTGGTCATCAAGAATGTACGAGTTTGGCCGCCGTGGACAAGTCGGCGCCAGACCGACATCTCAAGATCCTGCCGCGAAGCATCCAAATATGTCATACCAGGTCTAAATAAGCTTCCCAGCCCGCAAGCATGGTAAAACATTACGTTCGAGCGGTAGCAAGCAGCTGGCATGATTTTTCTGATAGATGCGCAACAAGAATGTAGTAGTGGCCGCCGTGGAGAAGTCGGCGGCAGACTACATCTAAAGCACCTCCCACCGAGCGTCCAAACACGCCTAACCAGCTCAAAATGAGATCCATAGCCCGCAATAAGCCTAAAACAGCATAGCCGACAAGTATCAAGCAGCTGAAGACCATCCACGACGTTGCTCAATCTGGGCGATGTCTGAAAGCGGCTAGCCGTAGGGTCAGGTCAGGGTTAGGGTTAGGGTTAGGGTTAGGGTTAGTGTTTTCTGCAAGTAAACTTCATGGTTCCACATGTGTAGGACCCATACAGCCTGCCAGAATGATTTCCTTGCGAGATGCTCACCGTACTTATCAAAAATCAACCAGGTGGCCGCCGCCGAAAAGTCGGCGGCGGACGACATGTGAAGCACCCGACGCGGAGCATCCAAACATGTCTAACCAGCTCCAAGTAGGGCTCATAGCATGCAAACATTGTAAATCATCATACCCGAGCGGTAGCAACCAGCTGGAATCATTTTTCAGATTATTTTTTTCTGCCGCCCAGTGAGCAGCGGCGCCGCCGAGCCAAAAACTGTCCGGGCCCCTAACGTGTTCAAAAATTTCTTTGAAGCTTAACACTCTTGGAAACCTTCCTCATATATCCCAAGGTATCTTTGCCGCTATTAAAAACATTTCTAGCTGCTACTCCCTAAGCGCGCTGGCAGCAGAGGGTGCGTTCCGAGGTACTAGCTGATCCAGCCAAAGAGTTTGCTCCCGTGGGGGACGTGACTGTAGTAGAGATAGGACCAGGAGCAGAGTTCACGACTCTCGCCCAGCGGTTTAGGCACAGGCAGGGGTTCGGGTGCCTGTGGTTTGCTCTGCTGAACCTGCTGGGCTCGCCTCGCGTTCAGGAAGCCAAGGCACGCAAGCGAAAGATCAAGACTGTCAACATGCTGCGGGCGTACGTAGACGAAGAGGGGTTGCCTGCCAAGCTAGGGCCGGTCTCGACAGCCACTCTGGCGCAGCTGTTGGCGCGCAAGGGCGGCAGGGCCCTCGTTATTCGTAGGGGGCACGCCTTTGGTGTCCAGTTCGCTCGCCCGGCCACTTTTTCGACGGGGGCAGCCGCTACGCCTCTGTCCTCTCCCTCCAGACCGCCACTGCCTACGGGTGGTTGGGCGCGGTCTTCGAGGTGGTGGATGTCCGCTAGTCCTGAGACACTTATGACACTGTTTGGGCCGGGTGGCCAGGGGGGGGGTCAGGAAAAAAGTGTGATTTTTGGAGGGGGGTACCTCGTCCAAAAAGTTGTCATAAGTGTCATAAATGTCATAAAAAATTTAGCTAAAAATTAAAGGGAAAATACGGACAGAAAGGACAAGGGAACACCACCCGCCCCTTTTTCCTGGTGGCAGACACATGAGACATTTATGACACTGTTTTGGCCCGGGTGGCCGGGGTGGGGGGGTCCAGAAAAATCTCCACGATTTTTTTTGGGGGGGAGTCCCTCGGTCCAAACCGTGTCATAAGTGTCATAAATGTCATAAAAAAATTTAGCAAAAAAATAAGGGAAAATACGGACAAAAAGGACAAGGGACCACCACCCACCCTTTTTCCCAGGTGGCCGACGCCATGAGACACTTATGACACGATTTTGGGCCAGGTGGCGGGGGTGGGGGTCGGGAAAAATTAGTGAGTTTTGGAGGGGGGGGGGGTCCCTCGGTCCAAACCGTGTCATAAGTGTCATATTTGTCATAAAAAATTTTAGTAAAAAAATAAGGGAAAATACGGGCCCGTTTTGGGGGCAGGGTATTCTCCGTGCAAGAAGCAATAGTTGCACACGTTGGGATGTTTGCTGTCCTTGCGTATTTCGTATCCCTTAGATAACATCGTTGACTCGTTGATGTGGTCCTTGGTCGCCTTTTTGTTGGCCAGATCGACTTGCATGAAGTTCAGAAAGGCACCTTGAAATTCGGGCAGTTGCGCTGCATGGCCTGGTTTGGGCAACACGACGTACTTCATGGATCCCTCGAGGAGGAACCGCGCGGTGTCGTTTGCGTGGCTTTCCAGCTCGTTCCGGAGCTTCCACATCTCGGCTGGCGCGACCTGCTTCCAAAAGTCCTGGCCGCGCGTCCTTTCCGCTAGTCTCCTGTATTTAGTAACGCAGCGAAGCAGGATATAAGGCAACTCAACAGTCGTAAGATGTTTCTCCAAGCCAGTGTTCGCTTCACTCACCACCTTGGTAGCCTTGAACAGGGCAACTCGTCGTACTATCTCGCCTTCGTTGTCTTTGTAGTCGAGATTGAAATTCGACGCGCCCGCAAGAGGCGGTTTCCAGACGTAGTCTGTCACCGCGACCTTGTTCTTCTTTGGGACGGGTACTCCTTCGCCCGAGACCATGCTCTGCCAGGTAGTTTTGTCAATGCAGTCCGACATCTTTTCAGGCATGTCCTCAATCACCACCGCCTCCTTCGTGCACAGATTCTCGAGCCCAAACACTTTTTCTGTGTTCTTGGCAATGCAACCAACTCTCCCTGGTGGTTTCATCGCCCTGATAACCTTCATAACCAAGCCCTTGCCTGTGCCGCTGCGGCCGTAGTACATGAGCCACATCTGCCAGCTGTCGTACTCGTTCGTAGGGAACAGCATCCTCCCTACGAACACTTCCATCATCTCGTACATTTCAAGTGACTGTTGGTAGCGGAGTGCCTTGGTCCACTCGGGAGTGTGGTTTTCTCCCTCTGCATCGCCTGCCAGGATCTGGCGCACCTTGACCAAGTCCAGCTCGCAATCGTAGAAATGCTCAGTGTCAGGGACGTTCTCCAGCTCCTTCCACTCGTACAACTTTTGCTCCTTGTTGTTGAAGGTGCAGTTCCGGAAGGAGATCCACTCGCAGTGCCCACGACCTTTTTGCAGCAAAGGGAACATGAGATGGTCCTTCGTCTCCAGCGTGTTACACAGGCTGGCCTGGCTTGAACTGTTGCTGTGGTAGAACGGCTGCACCCGGAGCGTCGCGTTCACGAAGTCGGGAATGCTCAGGTAGCGCTCGTAAGCACCAGGGACGCGCGGGTGGTGTTTCAGCACGAAGCCGACGTACCTCACTAGCTTTTCTCTCACAGCCTGCGTGTGCAAATAGCTGATACACTTCTCGTCCTTGCTGAAGACTTTGGACAAGTTGCGGGGGCCGCAGTACTCGCGCCAGTCATCCTCGGTCGCGACGCACTTCTCTGAGTGAAACACGACATCGAAGCCTGTATCCTCTTTCACTTTGGCAGCTATCGTCGCGATGCGCTCGGGCGTGAAGATGTCGCCCTGGAAGCCGGCAGATACCGAGACAGCGATTGCATCATGCAGCCAAGCGCATACGTTCAACTTGCCCTCCACGCCGCCCTCGCGAAAGGGCCTGTACTGCATGAAGTTGCAGACTCTCGTCATGATCTTTCTCTCCTCTCGCTGCCACACCCAGGAGATGAAAGTGCCGTTCTTGTTTTTCTTGTCCTCGAGCGAGCAGACTTTCGCCCACACCTCGTCGAAGGGCGATATGGCCTTGAACTGGCCCACAAAGTTGATGCAGGCCTGCTTCCACCTGCGCATCAAATCACAATCCAGTTCATCTTCCTCCATCACCCGCTTGCCGTTGATCATGCCGTTGAACGCCTTCTTGCCTTTCTTTCGGTTCTCGAAAAGTCGGCGGCGGACACATGTGAAGCACCCGCCGCGGAGCATCCAAGCATGTCTAACCAGCTCCAAACCGGGCTCATAGCATGCAAACATTGTAAATCATCATACCCGAGCGGAAGCAACCAGCGGGCATCGTTTTTCAGAATTTTTTCCGCCGCCCGCCGCGCGGCGGCGTTTTTGAGCCAAAAACTGTCCGGGCCCGTAACGCGCTCAAAAATCTTTTTGAAGCTTAACCCTTTTCGAAACCTTCCTCATATACCCCACGCGTACGGCGTTACTTCCGCTCTGAAAAAAAATTCATAGCTGCTATTCCCTAAGCGCGCGAGCTAAACATGGAATCTCAGTGTCAGTGTTTCTGAAAATCAGGAAACTGTCATAATCCTCACAGCTCTTTTGTACAGTCTGATTGGCTGTGAGTAGGTGTCCTTGTAGCCTATTCCCCAATCCACATCTGTGTGTTCTCTTGAGACACCAGATCACATCCAGTCTTTTGTTCTTTCTGTTCTCGTGTAGAGTCCAAGACAAAGCAGGCAGACACACAAAAAAAAAAACGTACTAGATCACAAACAAACATAAGGAACAGGTGCACTGCACTGTACCTTCAAGTTTATGCTATTCTGTTTTTTGTTTCACAGACACATCAAAGCATTTTTGCATATCTTTGATCGTGTTCTGAAAACCAGTCTAAAACCTTCTCCGTTCATAGTATGACTTCTGAAAGAGAGCTTTTCCAGACTCCCTATTGCTATCGTTGTGTAGGCACTAGTACCTCATAACAGATACAGCATAGAAAAGAGAGAGGAATAAGCAAACTGAGGGGGATGTCGAAAAATCTGACAAAGAAGTCAAGACAAAAACTTGAACGAAAATCAAACCACATTTCATCAAGAAGACAGAGACATTTGCTCTACCCTATCACTCATATCTCCACTCTACTTGTCTATCTTTGACTAGTAGATCTGCAGAGCTTTTTAGCAAAAGGAGAAAGAAGAAGGATGTGATAGTTTGGTGTGCTATGGTTAGGTCACTCAACGTGCCTACATCATCATCCCACATACTAACATTATGCTAGCAAGCAGGTTTGAAGAAAAGGAAAAAGAAAAGAAAGAGAAGGAGGAGAAGAAGAAGGAGGAGTAGGAGGAGAAGTAGGAGGAGGAGGAGGAGTAGGAGGGGACTGGGAAGAAGAAGGAGCATATGCAGAAGAAGAAGGAGGAGGAGGACTTGACCAAGAAGAGAGCATTGAGGCATACGGTATGCCACCTGCCTATACAGGAGGAGGAGGACGACAAATGATAAACTTGATTAATGGGGAGGAGATCTCAGAGGAGGAGCAACAGTGGGTGCAAGACCACTACGACCTCTTTAAAGAAGAATTTGATATCAGCATGGAGACAGAGAAAGACACTTATGTGTGGATCCCTCATGATTTGAGACGAGCGAGGAGTCGTACTAGAGGGGATGTCTTTTTCCTGTTGCCAGACACCGCACAGCTCCTCTGCAAACTGGTCTCCAATGGAGATGAGAGGAAGAACTTCAGGTGCAACATATCAAGTTTGGGGATTCATATACCCACCTTGACCTACTTGATGCTAAATTTGGGGTGTACACCCAAGCTCTGATTTGGGAACGTTCTTATGGCCCACAGTGCGAGGGTTACCTCCAGTACGCACACCCAAGAGCAAGGGCTAGACTCCTCGCGACTGGTCAGGAGGCAGCCGATATAGCGAAAATGAAGAGCAATTTCAGTTCGAAAAATATGCCAGGGCTATACCGATTTTTTTCGACTGAAATGAAGGCTTTGGAGGAGGGGATGAGTGAGATGGAGAAACTCATCCTGTGGCTGACGAGGTAGACAAGTCTGACAAGGTACTGACCAAGCTCAGAATGTTGGTGGGTGCGTTGCTGCACAAGGAGGCGTGGAAGAGATGGATTCCTACCAAGGATCACTCTGTCCCTAAAGTAGCCACCGCAGCAGTACCGGCCACCAATAAAGCAGGTGCTGACCAATATGTGGAGAAATATAACTTTATCAGATCTGCTTATGAGTTGGCGGCCTTCATCACTCATGCCCAAAAGCTGGTGATATCTGAGAAGAAGAAGGCGAAAGAAAATGAGGAGTTCGCCAAGCAGATGAAATTGGAAGAAATGAAAGCAAGAGCGAGAGGTGCAAGAGTAGACCTTCCGACACATAATACCCCACCAGCTTCTACCCCACCAGCCCCTACAACCTCGGGCTCAACTACGGTGGTGGTTACGAACACTGAGAAGAAGGACAGACAAAACGTCATAAATGCATTCAAGGGAAAGAGAGGAGGAGTGGCTAGTCTTATGCTCTATGATAAGACAAGTTCAGACAAAGACTCTGATGCTTCGCTCCTAGGCAAGCTCAAAGAGATCAATGCCTGTATGAAGTCTTTTCCCTGTGATAAGACTCAAGAATATGATGCTCTTGTTACTATCCTTGATCAATCTCTAATCACGGAGGGATTGGATCTATCAATGTACAAGGCCTTGAGAAAGCAGGAGGAGATTAAGAGAAGGAGTTTGACAGGCCTAGACGCTCAGTGTGAACTGGCGGTGGCCACACTCATTTCATATTTTCAATTCCATGGATACCAGCATCTCTGCACTGGTACTCTGATAGGATTTGAAATCTTTGAGACAGTGGCGGCGAGCTTAAGGCGTTCGGTTAGCTTGGCGGCGACCCTTACGGAGGTAGTTTCCTCCTATGGGCTATTCTATGGCCGCAAGTCGATCATTCTCTATTTTTTGTCGGCATTGCACACAGTTCATCCGAGCAAACTTGCTCAACTCATACAACAATGCTCGACTTTTAGTGGGGTGAAGTCCAAGAACTTCCTAGAGACACGGGTGTTCGAAGCTACGGTTAGAAACGTTTCTCCGGCCGCACTGTTCCAAGAAGTTATGTCAGTGCATGCTCGGACATGGACACACTCACGGAGGCACACATGACACAGGCAGGCGGTGTACCTGTTGGCGCGCAAGCCACGCACACAAGCCGCGTTGCCGGATGAAACAGGCTGAGAGAGCCAGACCTTAAGACCTCATGCTGGAGGTATTTCTCGGGCCTGGAGTGTAAGGCAGAGATGGCGGGCAACACTTGCTCTTACAATCATGACAGGAAGAACCCAGCGGCAAGGGCTGACTTCCTAAGCAAGCTGGCGGGTACTGAACCGGGCCTTCACCGCCTGCTTCAGACTGCCACCGATAACGAAGGCTGGTTTGCCAATCAGTGCGATGACGAGGAGTTAAGAGAGGCGATCATTGCCTATATGAAGAGGATGCAGAAGAAGAAGAAGAAGAAGAAGAAGAAGAAGAAGAAGAAGAAGAAGAAGAAGGAGAGATGAAAGAAAGAAGTCTCTCAAAGAGGACG
>WBZZ01000944.1:40000-50764 GCA_019918135.1 Paulinella micropora | reverse complement strand
TGTACTATCCCCAACGATAGCTCAATGGAAGAGTAAGTCGGTAATATAACCAAACACAGTCCTCAAAAAAGAGAATGATGTCTCGTTATATTAGCTCAGTGACGCAAAGACAAAAAGCCGCCAAAAGACCAGGATCAAATTGGCATTTCAGACATGTCCGGCCAGACGAAATCTATAAATAAGTTTTTTACCGGATAATTCGGGGGGTGATGTCCACAGTACCCCCTCCCAGTTTTTTATGGCGGAACTTCGTTTCCGACATAATACGCTTTTCTGACTAAGATTCGTTTAGAGTTATGTATGAAGATACATCAACCCACGAATTAGCCGTTATAAAACAACAATGATACTTGCCCCGGTACCAATCGTATATATACTCTAGCACATTAAGTATCTATATTAAAATCTTCCTCTTTCTTCTGTCGATAAGATATTTGTGCAGTATGTTCAAGTATAATGTTTTATGGTTGAGTAATAATGTAATGTCGCCATTTCCATATATATGTGATAACCGGTCGTCGGTTTCCATAAATACATTTACTTTTTGTGAAGACATACCCTTGTATAAATCGGTATCATTTAATATAGTGTCAGGGGATCATGTCTGACGACTATATCCGAAGTTGGGTTGAGTGCGCCCTAACCTTGCGATATGCCGATACAAGTAGAGATCGATGGAATCCGGTGTAGCAGTTCATGTTATCAGTTAAAATATATCAGTTTTTGATTAGACTGTAGAGTCTTTAATGAGATCATCATTCTGGTACTAATGCGGGTCGTATCCAGGAAACACCATCGCTCACTCAAATAGCGATCCGTAACGGTGCTGTTTCGTGACAGTCTCGTCTGTCTCTGCCGAAGCAAGAGAATAGAATGCTTATTTTTTTGTCAGCTGTGTCTTGTTAATCTCTAGAAGAATGAATGCTGTAGCAGCTTTAATATCTAAGTAAGGTTGTCGGGACGATATTGGATCAATGCTATGTTCGCAATCGATCAGGTCCACAATACTTCTAGAGAAAAAAAATACTTACTATAGACGCCGTTTACGCGCGCGGACTCCTTTACCTGGTGGAGGACCTCCAACCAAAGTTAAGTCTAAGGTAGACTGTTCGAGGACGTCCCAAATTTTGTGAGGGATTGCGCCTTGTGCCAAGTCAAAAGGAATGTCCAGCACCCCTCGTGGTAGTGCTTGTATGGTCCACGCGGTATGATCTTTATCTGTGGGAGATATGGTATCATCCCATGTCTCAAGTTTCTTGGCGTCTTTATATACTGGAAGGTATTGTCTTACTTTAGGATCTTCCACTGATCCAGACTCCTCCAGAAATGTAAGACTGGTTGTATTATTTGTGCCGCAGTCGAAATTCGATTCGATCGCGTATGGCGTTTGTGAGGTACTGCCATGACTCTCATGAGATATAAATCTGAGAGCGTGTCATCGGCTACGTGTTGAGCCGCAGGCCTCACCAAGTAAAAAGCGTCTTTGGCCCATGAAATATGTCCAATCGCATCTCCTTCTTTCCAACTGGGGTGAACGAGAGTGTCATTGCCCGCGCGAGGGTCTTGATCTCCGTCATCGCTCCCCTCTTGATGGACTCCTTGCGAACGTGCCGTCCTTATCGCCTTTCTCGGTCGGTCGTAGATAAGGTCATTTTGCGCTCTCCTTATTTGCGCCTCCGTGAACTTTCCTTTCGGCACGTTCGACTCCACCCTTTTGCGGGTCTGAGTCCCCGCCGCACTTTTGCGGTCGGTGGCCCGCTTGTTCTCCAGCTCAGCCTCCTCCTTCTCCGCAATTGGTGCCCTGTAGGCATCCCGTTCCGAGATATCCTCCTGACGGATTGGTGGGACCTCTTTAAAGTCAGCCTCCATCCGTTTGAGTGCTTGATCAACGGACTCATCTTCAAGTAGGAAGGGATCATACTTAATCAGCCTTCGTACATTGACTATTTGAACTTTCCCTCTGCCCCTGATTTTATAATTCAAAGGCCCCATCTGTTCCATGATCTGGTATGGTCCTTTCCAGTGGATGAACAGCTTCGAGCTGACTCCCTGAGGAACCTGAGGATGATACAGTAGTACAATATCCCCGACCTGAAATCTGACTTGATCCAGGTGTGCCTGCCTGCCACCTTCAGCATCAGTCTTCCTGCGCTTCGCCTCCCTATGCGCCTGTACTATTTGCTCCGCCTCCATCTTCGCCCGAAGTCTCACCCCAAACAGCTCATCCTGATCTGCCCATGAATCTTTTGGGTGCAGCAGTGAGGCTGGGATGGCGGGCTCACGCCCATATACCAATTGGTATGGCGAGACGGAACCTTTTGAACCACCTAACGCTGTAGAGTAGGCAATTCATAGCAAAGGCAAACGAGGATGCTGCCTCCACCCATGCCTTTTGGTTCTCCTTCTTCATACAATACATCTTCAGCGCGGCCTTGAGGGGTCTATGCACCCGCTCTATCTTGCCGTTCGCTCTGGGGTTATAGGCGGTGACATATTGCCATTTCATGCCGTAATATGCAGATAGCTTGTCGATGACTTCATTATTAAAGTCAGAGCCTCGATCTGAGCATATTTTTCTCGGCACCCCAATCTGTGAGATGATCCTGTCAATCAACGCCTTGGCTGTTGTTTCGCCCGTAACGTCTTTGACTGGGACCGCCCATACATAGTTGGTGGCTCTGTCTATGGCCGTTAGAAGGTATCTGTAACCTTCCGTCGTGACCGGGAAAGGTCCTACATGATCAGTGTGTAAGAACTCGAACATTCCTAACTGTAAAGAAAAGTCCCGATCAGGCCAAAATTCGCCTTCAATGGTGTTTTGGATGTCTTGCATGGGATGCATGCATTGACCTGTTCATCAATATTCTCCTTCATCTTCTTCCACCAGAATCGTCTCGAAATGAACATATGCGTTCTTTGTCGGCCCGGGTGCGCCAGTAGTGGGCAGTTATGAGCAGCGACAAAAATGATGTGTCTGAGTTTCTCAGGAACCCAGAGAGTCCATTTGTCTGGTTGTGATGCATAGCGCCCGTGTTGGCCTTTGTACCACAAGAGACCGTCTCTCCACCCCATCTCCTTCTGTTGCTCCTTAATCTCCTTCGTCATTTTCAGCTCGTTCGGGTTCTTGTATAGCTGTATTAGCTCTTTGAACTCCGGATCGAGAGCCTGTTGCTGTCTCCATGCAGTGGGTGAGGCTATGTGGATAGTCCCATCCTCTAGCTGCACTCCTATCCTCTCAGGGTTTTCGTCTAACTCCTCCTTGTTCTCCTGCGGGGGTTCCACATATGCTTCTTGCTTAATCTCTTCTTGTTTTATCTCCGCCTTCATATTCTCATATGCTTCATAGGACCACTCAGCATCCTCGAGGACATGTGCTGTACAAAATATCCCATGATCCGGACCTTGCGGGCTATACGTAGACCCGATCGGTTATATCGGACCCCTCTCGCCATCTGCATCGACTCGATATGATGCACTTCGTATGTGCAGTCTGGGGATAGATCCTCCATTTCTGCTGATGATACGAGAGCTGCCACTTCTGAGTGAAACTCTAGCCTGGAGAGGCTGTCAGCGACAACATTTCGCTTGCCGGGTAGATGGACCATTGTAAAATTGAAACATGACAAGAATGCCTGCCATCTCGCTAGACGGCCAGTCTGTTCATGATTCATCAGCCATAGTAAATTCTGGTGATCAGTCCTTACTATAAACTGAGGTCCACCCCATAAATACTCTCTCAACCGTTTGAGGGCCCAGACCACCGCCAATGCCTCTCTCTGTCTCGTACAATAGTTTCGCTCCGCCGAGCACAACTTTCTACTTATAAACATGATCGGGCGCAACTTTTTCTCCTCATCTTCCTGTTGTAAGACTGCGCCGATCGCGAACTTTGATGCGTCTGTGTCGACTACGAATTGCTTCGAAAAGTCGGGCATCATCAGCACGAGTCCGCCATCCTTCGGATCTTTCTAGATGAGATCTTTGAGCGTGTTGTACGCTTCTAAGGCTTCATCATCCCACTTCTCAAAATCACCGAAGTCGATCATTCTCTCCAACTTAGCCCGAGTTGCACCCCAATTGGGTATGAACTGGCTGTAATATTGCGCCATCGCAAGAAATGAGTGCAGCTCTGTGCGATTCTTCGGCCTCTGTCGGCTCATGATCTCCTCCCTCTTCTCTTTGGATATCGAGACTCTATTGTAAGAGATTTCGTACCCCAAATATGTCACGCTTGTCTTTGCGAGTTGACATTTCTTCAAATTACATTTCAGGCCAAATAGTTTGATACGCCTGAAAATGTCTGTTAGATGGTCGATGTGCTCTTCCATCGTATTGGAGTACACGATAATGTCATCGATGTAACAAAATGCGTACTCTCCCGCCTTCTGTCCTCTTCTCCTCATGAAACCTCCCTCTGTCTGGTCATTATATTTGCTACTCAGCATGCTTTGCATCGCTTTCTGAAAGAGTCCCGGGGCCTGTTTGAGTCCCATCGGAAGTACTTTCCACTGATATATCTCCATTCCTACTACAAATGCAGTCAGCCATCTGGACTTTTCATCCAGTGGAATTTGCCAGAAGCCATTCTTCAGATCAATGACTGAGTATAGCTTGGCGTTCCGCAATACTCGCTTTCCTTCTTCAAGAGTAGGTAATGGATTTCGTTCCTCCTCTAAAATTTTATTGACGCGGGCATAGTTAACCGTTAAGCGCCATTCTCCTCCCGGTTTAGGCACCAGTCTCGGTTGGGAAACTATTGGAGATGTCGATCTCTCAATGAAGTCCTCATCGAGTAACTGCCGCGCTTGTTCTTTTGCGATCTTTGCTTCATGTATACTCAGATTTGCCCGTCGTGGCGCCGGTGAAGGCTCAGCACCTGGTATTTTACAAATAACCGCGGTGAAGTCTTCCGGCTTGACACCTCCCGCTTGAGGGGGGTCAAAAATCATTTTGTTCGCCTTCAATCTCTCGTTCAAAACCTCTTTCTCCTTCTCCGTACCTGCTCCTCCTGCCAATTTCTCGTCTATCGCCGCCTTAAACTCCTCCTCTGACATTCGCTTTTGATGCTTGAGGGGTGCTCTGTCCTCCTCCAAGCCCAACTCTTCTTCTGATATATCGTCCATTCCCGTTTTTTCATATGTGGCAGTGTCTGGTTCGTCGTCCTCCGCCAGACCTACCAACATATCTATTAATCTCGCATATTGCAACGGAGCTTTTCGGGTGTAGAAACCATCGAAGCATGTGAATGCTTGAGGAATCAATTTCAACTTGTCCTGGTCTCTGAGCTTCCGCTTGTATGCACTGCTCTGCTCACGAGTCCCGAGACGACAAGCCACCACTAAGTGTTGCTTCCGTGAGGGCACCGGTATCGGATGATCAATAAGCCGGTCCCGTATCTCCTGCGCCCATATCGCCTTCTCATTGTACGGGAGTATGACCGTATATGGTTTATTATTTTCAAAAAGAGTGCGCAGGCATTTTTTCACTTTTGTCAGTGAGCGCGGCCACGTAGGCTCGTCACCCCAGAATTCGGTAATAAAGCTTTTAATATCTTCTGCCGGGATATCAGGAGTCGTCCCCTTCTCCTCGGTATAAACTCCTGCCTGTCCTTCTCTTCCACCTTTACGTGAAAGCAATACCCGTTGGTAATATATACATCGGCCCCTGCTCCTTCTTCAAATCTCGCCAACGATGGGCACCTTTTCCCCATGCATATAATCTCCTCTTTCCTCTTTTCAATGAGATCGTCTATCGACTTTTTATCCCATTGTGTAGAGACTGTAGCCGTATAGACCTCCGCCTCTTTCTTGTCTGACAGGTTTGAACCATCTTTAGACACCGCGTCCGTTGGCATATATGCCTCATATGCGTGTGTAATGGCCACCTGTTTCCCTTCCGATGCTACCCCTAGGTGTGGGGCCTCGTATGAGTCAATAGCATGGAGAGAGTCGACAGTATATTCTTCTCCTGGCTCTACGCCGTATATGACTCTTTTGGCGGCGCAATCAATCACTACGTTCATTGTCGCCAGTTGGTCGTACGACAAAAGAACAGATCCGTGGTATTCGGGGACAACGTAAAAGTCCACTCGATATACTCGTCCGGATTTCAATTTAAAATTTAAAGTGATGATGCCCGTTATATCCGTCCGACTACTAACTCCTTTCAAGGTGCCCGATGATTTTTTCATATTAGTTTCTAACCACGCATGGTGTTTCGTAGTAAATTTTCGGCCGACAATATTAATATTCGCCATAGTATCATTACCAACGTTTATAAAGGTATTTAATGTTTCACAAAAAAGGTTCGTATAGCATAAAGCGTCTGGCCGGTGACTTTTTAAGGCCAATACAAGGAGCTTGTGTTCTAAAATCTGTATCCTTTTCTCGAGGTTCGCCTCCTCCTCCCTTTCCGCCGTTTTTGTAATGTCTTTTTGGGTATTGTTCACAGGCGAAGGATGATTGTCCTTGCTTTCTCTGTTTGAGACCGTGAGGAGAGGTTGATGTCCTCCATCCTCCTTGTCTATTGTCTGTCTCGGCAATTTGATAAGATTAACTGCCGGTTCTATTCTTACTTTCTTCGGCTGTGGCTGCGACAGGCCCGCCTGTTTTCTCTTTACTCGCCTGCCTATTAGCAGCATGCACTGTTTGTTGTCGTGATGGGTGCACTGGTATTGTACTACCTTTGAGCTGGTCTGTGGCCTGCTGTGGGCTCTTAGACTCACTGGTACCCTTGGTTGGGACCTGCACAACGGTGTATCGTGCAATGCATGTTGTTCTGTTTTCTCCCTCCTTCTCTAGTCATTGGACTACCTCAAACCTGTTACCTGAGTCGGCATCAGTGTCGGTAGTGGTTGCGCCTGATGTCGCAGGCCTGTGGTGCTGAGGAACTCGAGCTTGAGCTCGAGCCGTCTGCCCAGCCCCCATCTCTGTGGTACGGGCGCTCTGCGCTGCCGTATCCACCTCGGCCAACCCATCTTCCTCCTCCTCTACCTTGAAATACACCTCTTCCTCCTCCTCTTCTCACAAATCCTCTCTCCCCCCCGCGAGTGTATGTGCCTCGTGCGAAAGGGGCTCCTCCTCCTCGATTGATTCCTCTCCCTCCTCCTCTTCCTCGTGTTCCACCTCTTCCTCTACTTGCGGCTTCTATGGCTGCCGTCTTCTGATCATCTCTAGCGAAAAGAGAATTGACGCGTCAGCTAGTTCGTGGTCATGGTCTGCGACATCCTGTAATTTCCACCCCTGATCCTTGCGCAGTCGGCGCAGAACGGCGACTGTGTTGGTTTCGTCCGACCGTACGTTCTTGAGGAGTGTGTTTCGGATGCGGGTGTCCTCGACATCGTGGTTGTACGGGCATTTCTTATTTGTGTGTTTGAAGCATTGTGCCCGTGCCCACCAACGAATACAAGGTGTGTTAGCTTCACGACTGCTCTCTCTTGGTCGCTTTCCTAGAGATCGTTGCGTATGTGCGGCTTGCGGTTGAGCAGAAGCCGATGCAGAACCGATCAAGGATGCTGTCTGGCTGTCGAGCCTCTGACAAGCGGTCATTACTTCGGTCCACAACATTTTTGGGCTCACGGCCTTAGTCGTGGCCTCAAAGACGCTCATCTCCAAAAAGTTCAAGTGCTTTACCTTGTCGAAGGTTTTGCAGTCTTGCATGAGCAGTGTGAGCTTATTTTTGTTGTAGACGAGCAAAGCACTGAGGAAATATAGGAGTATGGCTTTGTGGTTATGAAAGAGAGTGTACTGGGTGCCCACATTTGTTAAGACAGATGCAAGCTGAGTGACAGACTGCAACTGCTCCGATACTAAGTCGAAAATTTCAAACCCAATCAATGTGCCCGTGCACAAGTGTTGGTATCCACTTGCCTTAAAGTATCGAATGAGGGCAGCAATGGCCAGAGTACAACTCATCTCTGCATGTCCACCTTTCCTTGCTAGCTCCTCCTCTCCTCTGTACTTCTTGTAAGTTATACGATCAAAACCAGCTCCAAGGAGGGATCGATCACAGAGATGTTCTAGGACTTCATACTCCTGCTCCACCTCACACTGGTTTTGCTGGAAACATCTGTCCATCTCATTGAGCTTAGTCATGAGGGTCTTTTCTGTGTCAGCCTCATTGGCAGTGATAGCATAGAGCTTAAGGCCCCCTCTCCCAATTTTGATTTTAACTAGGGCTGCCTGCAGCGCCTGCTTTTTCTTCTGGGAGTCAGTCAAGTTAATTACTGTCCCTCCCCCTTGGGGTCCTCCTCCTGAGGGTCCTCCTCCTGCTTTCTTGGGAGCTGGGTTAGATGTGGTAGGTGGAGCCGTTGGCTGTGGAGCCACCCATGCTACTGCCATTGCCACAGCTATCTTCTCCTTCTGCTCCTTCTCCTCTTTCTGTCTCGTCTCTTCTTCTTTCACCTGTCGTGCTAGATGAGTCACGAACTGTGCAAGCCCTGTGGCACTAGAGAGGAAGTGTGCCTTTTCTCTCATGGAAGACTTATCAGCTCTGTTATCATTTGGGATTGTTGTGAGAGGGCCTTTAATGAGAGTGTGATTCTTCGTGTGGGCCCATTGTTTCCATGTTGGTTTTTGCTCCTTCCCCTCAAAGAGGCCCTTATGGAGTTGTGTGAGGCGTTCAAGCACCTGACAAGACTGGTCAACCTCCTCGTAAACAGGATGTTGCCTTGTGTTGTCTTTCAGTGCTTTGTACATTTCGTTGTAAGCCCGTGTGAAGGCAGTTACAAAAGCCTCAAGTTCACACTCAATGCCACTTTGGTTTCTACCTTCGAACTTTCTTTCTAGATTCTTGATATCAGTGGGGACACCACAGACAGACAGCCATGCTGCAGTTGTGCGTTTATTTTTCCACTGTATGTTTGTGCGTTCATAAAATTCCGCAACGAGCACAGCAGCGTAGAGTGTTGCAGATATGTCGTATATGTCGCATAGTGTAAGAGTGTCGCCATACTTGATATCCTGCAATGGCACTCTTTCGTGCTCAAACCTCACTTTGTTGAAGAGAGGCTTCGCAAGGCCGGGAATTTCGATCAGGAGGTTGCTTTGACCTTGTCCTGGTCAATTCCTTTTCTCGTAAGGGTAGATGTGTGTTTTATAATAGGTTGGGTAGTTAAGGAAGAAGGACTCTTCATCATCATATGTAGCCAACTGTTCCCATGTATTTGGGATATTCTGGTCAACATCCTCCATCTCTCTCTCTGCCTCTGTCAATGGAGATCCTCCAGTCTGACCTGCACTCGCTTCTTGTGCATTACCCTCCCCCCCCCCCCCCCCCCCCCTGTCGACTCTACATCGGCTGTATACGTATACTCCTCTCTCTCCTCTCCATCTCTATCCCCCTCTCTTCTGAGTACTGAGTCTCCTGCTCCTCTCCTCCCTCACTAGGACCATAATCAGTTGGTGTCACACCAGCCTGCTCATTCTCGTCTTCCATCTTATGTTGTGAGAGTCACGTCTGCTTTTTTTTTTTTTTTTTTTTTTTTTTTTTTTTTTTTTTTTTTTTTTTTTTTTTTTTTTTTTTTTTTTCTTCTTCTTTTTTTCCTCTGTTATTCTTATCACTCTATGCAACCTTCTTCTCCTTCTTCCTTTTCTCTGTTGAAATAGTTATGGGGCGTCAGGCCCTACACAGAGATAACGATAGTTTGGTCAAAAGAGCTGTTATGTAGAAGTCAGTCTGTCGTCGGACAGTGCTTCGATATTTGTCTTGCTCTTGTGTGAGAGATGTGTAATCTCCTCTGGTTTCTGCAGAGAAAATGCAAGGAAAATGGTTCAGAAAAGAGAGTGGGAGTGCTTTGCTCGTTTTCCCTCTGTCTGTGTGTTTGTCTGATGTTTGTTTCGCACTTGTCCTTGGCTTTATGCAAGCAGCAAGAGGGAGTGGAGTAGGTGTGGTCTGGTGTCTTGTAGAAGAGCACACAGAAGCCAAATGTGCACAAGGGCTAAAGGTTATGCCAGCTTGTGACAAATTGATTGCTTGTTTGTAAGTTTTTTCTTTGAGGATCTGGCAGCTCCTCGTGACTCCCCTCAGTATGACAAACTTTTCAATGTTCGAGTCTTTATTGAGATTGTACAAGAAAATTTTCCTAGGCTGTGGGAATTGGGTCAGTGGGTGTCAATCGACGAGGGAATGATCCCCTTTAAAGGGCGTACCTACCTCAGGCAATACTTACGGGGGTCAGTGAGATGAAAATAACATTTGATATTCTGATACCTCACGTACCCCATGATGCTTGCAAGGTCTGGCCACTGCCAGAAGTCTGACACAGCGCCAATCCAATAATCTGTTTCAGCAGGCAACCCCATCACCCCCATCATTATAAGGATCGCCAAAAATGAAAGTATGTCAGATGAGTAGGAGTGTTTGTTTTCGTCTGATGTCTGTGCGACAGATCAGCGAAAAATAAATTTGTGGTTATCTGATGTCTGTACGACAGATCAGAAAAGAAATCAGCCATTAGCTATGGACTCCAAATGTACTATCCCCAACGATAGCTCAATGGAAGAGTAAGTCGGTAATATAACCAAACACAGTCCTCAAAAAAGAGCATATGAGAATGATGTCTCGTTATATTAGCTCAGTGACGCAAAGACAAAAAGCCGCCAAAAGACCAGGATCAAATTGGCATTTCAGACGTGTCCGGCCAGACGAAATCTATAAATAAGTTTTTTACAGGATAATTCGGGGGGTGATGTCTACAAATATATAAGAGCAGAGGATTGGGAAGTTACTAGCGGAGTGCCGAGATGATTGACTCGGAATCGATTA
>WBZZ01000944.1:25000-27500 GCA_019918135.1 Paulinella micropora | reverse complement strand
TAGCTTGCGCAAGCTTACGGTGCTCAAAACACTTGGACTAACGGCTTCCTTTTCTTTCTCTTCTTCCTTATCCTCCCACTCTCCATTCCTAGATTGCCTTTTTCTTCAACGTCCTTCCTCCTCTTCTTTTTCCAGAACACAGTCTACCCGTGATTCCCATCCCGGACACATGCACAGTACACAAATTATTGTTTGATGTGAAACTGCGTTCCTTTGCAAGGACTACATTCCTTTGCGACATCTCATCTATCATCTATCTATCTATCTATCTATCTATCTATCTATCTATCTATCTATCTATCTATCTATCTATCTATCTGTGGACCGGGGCTGCGGTCTGCTCGGAAGGACTGCAGCAGCGCGAAGACTCTGTCGGGGAGCACGGGCAGCGTGTCGCCGCCACCGCTTGCTTTGGTGCTGCTGGCCAGCTGCGTCATGTCAGCCGCGCCGTTCTGTGACTGCGCTTGATGCGGCGGGGCTGCTTTGCGAAGGTCGGGGATCTCCAGCGGCAGCTGCGCCAGGAGCAGCTTGGTGCCCTCATCCTCCCCCAGAATCGCCACCAACACCTGCCACACACCACACACCAGAATAACTCACTGAATTATCGATCACTTTCGCTAATTTTTCACGGGAATTACGGTCAAAGTTGTGCTGGTCCTGAGGATTGTGCGCTGTGTCATGTGATGGGCCATGAGTGCTGGGACGGTCGTGTCAGGCGGGGCTGGCGGGGTTGGCGGGAGACCTGCAAGCTGCGACAGCGCTGCAGCAGCGGCCGCGAATCGTCCAAGAGCACTGTCAGAACCATCGACCCGAACCCTAGTAGATAGGAGATAGAAAGGTGGATGAATAAATAGATAGATAGATAGATAGATAGATAGATAGAAAGATAGATAGACCAGCCATGCCGCCTTGTCCATCCAGCGGTTCAGGCAGCGTGATCCCTAACGAAAAACAACAACAACAACAACAACAACAACAGCAGCAGCAGCAGCAGCAACAACAACAACAACAACAGAAGCATCAACACACTAGGGCTAAGCAAGGCAGCGATGCGGGGCCATGCCAGGGCTGGGCGAGAGCGGGCGAGCACGAGAGAAAATAGGTGATAGATAGATAGATAGATAGATAGAGTAGCTAGGTAGCTAGCTACCGTTGGCCACAGCTTGTTCGGGCAGGGGCATGTGCGTGGTGGGCGGCGCGGGGATGGGCGAGAAGGAGTGCGCTGCGCCCCGCTGAGCGTCCTATCACCCACACACACACTGCTTAACAAAAATTAGCAAAAAATTTTCACCGTGAATCCCGTGACATTTTGGCGAAAACATATTGTAAACCTCAACTTCAGAGTCGTGCTGATGGTGTGGCAGGGCAGACCGTGTTGTGCTTGAGAAAGCAGGCCAGCAAGTGCTGCGCCGCCGCCGCGTCCAGCGTGTCGCTCGCGAACAGCGCGCACCTACACAGCCAGACACACCGGGACGATGCTTAGAATTAGCAAACAATTTGAACTCACAAGAATGATCTGCTGTGGTACGAGCTGACCGGAGCATGGCGAGTGGTCCGCCCACCTCCTCCACCTCGCCCTGCCAGCTGGTTAGGTGTGGCTGCACGGGCGGCAAGGGGAAGCGCTGCAGATCCTCGGGCCGCTGCTGCAGCGCGGGGATGGCCTGGCAGGCGAAGATGTACTGGTTGCGGGGGTGTGCGTACAGGATGGCGGGCAGCAGCGCTGTGGCGAGGCGGCGCGCGGTGGGCTCGCGACAGGCCAGAGCGAGACGGGTCAGGCCCGGCACCAGCTCGCCCATGCCTGTCTGCAGAGCCCGCGCCTTCTCCGCCAGGGCAGGGGCGGGGTCGGCTAGAGCTGCCCCTGGCGCGTCCGCCGCCGCCTCCGCGAGCAGCCCGCTGTCGCTGAGCTGTGTGGACAGGTCCTCGACGATTTCCAGCAGCAGCAGCAGCAGCACGGGCAGGCGAGACTCGGCAGACAGCGCCTGGTCGGGCTCCTCGGTCACGGTGACTGCCACGAAGGTCAAGAGCGGCGCCAGCTTGGCGAAGCCCTTGAACTCGGCGAACAGCGACTGCGCCGAGGTGTTGTCTTTGAACACGGCACGCAGCACGCGCAACGAGTCCTCCACGATCACTGGCGGCGTGTCCTCGTCGCTCGCCACAGACAGCAGCAGGTCCAGCGCGCCGTTGAAGACCAGAATCGTCTGCACGGCGTTATTGTCCTTGGCCAGCTTCTCCAGCACCAGCAGCGTGGGGTTGCGGATCAGGTCCTGGTTCACCTTGAGCAGCTCCAGCAGCAGGTTGACTCCCATCGGGTAGCCCAGCACCGCCGCCTGCAGCTTGTCGCGGCGCCCGCCCTGCGCCGCCTTCTCCGGTCCCAGCAGCACCAGCAGCAGCTGCAGCACGCCCAGCCGCACGTTGTTCTGAGGCCGGCGCAACAAGTCAAGCAGGGAGGTGACGTGCAGCGACTTCTCCAGGAAACGCGCCAGGTTCTCCGCCTTGACCT
>WBZZ01000943.1:105000-107242 GCA_019918135.1 Paulinella micropora | reverse complement strand
GATATATAGAATGATCAAGTGTATTAACAGACACCAGGGCAAAGCAAATGATAGAATGATCAATTGTATTAAAAAAAAAAAAAAAAAAATCAATTGTATTAACAGACAACAGGGCAAAGCACATGATAGAATAATGAATTGTATTAACAGACAACAGGGCAAAGCAAATGATAGAATGATCAATTGTATTAACAGACAACAGGGCAAAGCAAATGATAGAATGATCAATTGTATTAACAGACAACAGGACAAGACAAATGATAGAATAATCAATTGTATTGACAGACAACAAAGCAAATGATAGAGAAATCAGTTGTATTAACAGACAACAAAGCAAATGATAGAATGATCAATTGTATTAACAGACAACAGGGCAAGGCAAATGATAGAATAATGAATTATGTTAACAGACAACAGGGCAAAGCAAATGATAGAGTGATCAATTGTATTAACAGACAACAGGGCAAAGCAAATGATAGAATGATCAATTGTATTACGAGACAACAGGGCAAGGCAAATGATAGAATGATCAATTGTATTAACAGACAACAGGGCAAAGCAAATGAGAGAATGATCAATTGTATTAACAGACAACAGGGCAAAGCAAATGATAGAATGATCAATTGTATCAACAGACAACAGGGCAAGGCAAATGATAGAATAATCAGTTGTATGAACAGACAACAGGGCCAAGCAAATGATAGAATAATCAATTGTATTAACAGACAACAGGGCAAGGCAAATGATAGAATAATCAGTTGTATTAACAGACAACAAGGCAAATGATAGAATGATCAATTGTATTCACAGACAACAGGGGCAAAGCAAATGATAGAATAATGAATTATGTTACCAGACGACAGGGCAAGGCAAATGATAGAATGATCAATTATGTTAACAGACAACAGGGCAAAGCAAATGATAGAATGATCAATTATATCAACAGACAAGAGGGCAAAGCAAATGATAGAATGATCAATTGTATTAACAGACAACAGGGCAAAGCACATGATAGAATGATCAATTTGTATTTACAGACAACAGGGCAAGGCAAATGATAGAATGATCAATTGTATTAACAGACAACAGGGCAAAGCAAATGATAGAATGATCAATTGTATTCAGAGACAACAAAGCAAATGATAGAATGATCAATTGCATTAACAGACAAAAGGGAAAAGCAAATGATAGAATGATCAATTGTATTAACAGACAACAGGGCAAGGCAAATGATAGAATAATGAATTATGTTACCAGACAACAGGGCAAGGATAATGATAGAATAATGAATTATGTTAACAGACAACAGGGCAAGGCAAATGATAGAATAATCAATTGTATTAACAGACAACAAAGCAAATGATAGAATGATCAATTGTATTAACAGACAACAAAGCAAATGATAGAATAATGAATTGTATTAACAGACAACAGGGCAAGGATAATGATAGAAAAATAAATTGTATTCACAGACAACCTGGCAAGGCAAATGATAGAATAATCAATTGTATTAACAGACAACAGGGCAAAGCAAATGATAGAATGGTCAATTCTATTACCAGACAACAGGGCAAGGCAAATGATAGAATAATAATTTGTATTAACAGACAACAGGGCAAGGGAAATGATAGAATAATGAATTATGTTAACAGACAACAAAGCAAATGATAGAATAATCAATTGTATTAACAGACAACAGCGAAAAGCAGTTGGTGTTGCCCAGAGCAACGAAATAGAAAGAAAAACTGACAATCAAAAGATAGATAGATAGATAGATAGATAGATAGATAGATAGATAGATAGATAGATAGATAGATAGATAGGTAGATAGATAGATAGATAGATGGATGGATGGATGGATGGATGGATGGATAGATAGATAGATAGATAGATAGATAGATAGATAGATAGATAGATAGATAGATAGATAGATAGATAGATAGATATTGCCACTTGAACCGGTTGCGTGTTGCATTGTATACGTATGTCAGAACAAATCATGCTGCGCCCAGAAATGCTAATGAAAGTGAGAAATAATGACTGTGCAATGTATGAGTACTGTCTTGCCGCAAAGACAGAGACTGAAGTTCGAGAAACAAGATCGACCACGCTCCTAGATCAACACTATCTATCTCTATCTATCTATCTATCTATCTATCTATCTATCTATCTATCTATATAAATATCAATTGTATTAACAGACAACAGGGCAAGGCAAATGATAGAATGATCAATTGTATTA
>WBZZ01000943.1:77500-80000 GCA_019918135.1 Paulinella micropora | reverse complement strand
TTCTTGGCCCAGGTTGTGTTTTTTCACCCACCTTTCGCATCTTTCCCGGCATTCCAGAAGTCCTTTTGCTGCTGCTTTTCGAAGTATGGTCGATTTGTTTCACATCCGACGAGCTGTTGGGTGACTGCTTGTTGTCAACAACATGATCTGAAGATTCGTGCGCTTGCAAATCCGTTCTCTCGTCCTTCCCTTGTGATTGGACTTGCGGTCTGCTCTGTGAAAACCAGGCTGAGGATGTGGACAAACCCACTGCAGGGACAGGTCCGACGCAGGTATCCAGAGGTCTTCTCAGCGTGTCCGAGTGGAAACAAGAGCGACGCAAACAGAGCAGAGAAGTCATAGTTGAAGAAGGGTACTGGATGGATAGGTTGACTGTTTGTCGGCTCGTTCGCAGTCTGCGACAAGCCATTCTAGATTCACTTGACTAATGAATTTAATTTCTAGTGCTGACATATGGCAATTGCACCACATTTGGGAATTACTCAAGGCTAAACCTCCTTCAGTTTGGCTTGGCTTGGATTTGTTTTAGATTGAACTACTGTATCAAGTGACCTCTAATAATAATAATAATAATAATAATAATAATAATAATAATAATAATAATAATAATAATAATAATAATAATAATAATAATAATAATAATAATAATAATAATAATAATAATAATAATAATAATAATAATAATAATAATAATAATAATAATAATAATAATAATAATAATAATAATAATAATAATAATAATAATAAATAATAATAATAATAATAATAATAATAATAATAATAATAATAATAATAATAATAATAATAATAATAATAATAATAATAATAATAAGAATAAGAATAAGAATAAGAATAAGAATAAGAATAAGAATAAGAATAAGAATAAGAATAAGAATAAGAATAAGAATAAGAATAAGAATAAGAATAATAATAATAATAATAATAATAATAATAATAATGATAATGATAATGATAATAATAATAATAATAATAATAATAATAATAATAATAATAATAATAATAATAATAATAATAATAATAATAATAATATTTACTATATCTGAGGCGTACTGATGCAGCTAATGGCATATCCTCAACGGACATAAGCCTCCAATACCCTTGTTCGAGGTCCTCCACCCCCCCGTGTCAGTCTCTCGCCTGATGATCGGGGCCACCGATGGAGCTCCTGAGGGCAAGACTGCACTAAGCCGAGGTTATTCCGCAGTCCCAGCAACCTCTTGCAAGACGTCACCGAATGTGCAAGTGCATACACCAAGCGCGGTTGCTAGAGCTGCCTCGAAACCCCACCCATAACAATCTGGTGTCTGCTGGGTCCTGGGCTATCAACCAGCATATGCGGAGTTTAAGATCTTTTACGCGCGCAACGACCCTCCTCCCCAGCATCTACCACCAAAGGGTTATGAGTTGGCGTCACAGTTTAACGCCTTGAGGCCATTGGGCTGGAACTCTGTTTAGCAAGTGTGACTAGGTTTTTTCATCGGGATTTCCCTCAAATATGTAACAGTCAACACTCCAAGGCAGATTTAAATAATAATAATAATAATAATAATAATAATAATAATAATAATAATAATAATAATGATAATAATAATAATGATAATAATAATAATAATAATAATAATAATAATAATAATAATAATAATAATAATAATAATAATAATAATAATAATAATAATAATAATAATAATAATAATTAATAATTAATAATAATAATAATAATAATAATAATAATAATAATAATAATTCTTCTTCTTCTACTTCTACTTCTTCTTCTTCTTCTTCTGCTGCTGCTGCTGCTGCTGCTTCTTCTTCTAGGATCTTCTTCTTCTTCTTCTTCTTCTTCTTCTTCTTCTTCTTCTTCTTCTTCTTCCTCTTCCTCTTCTTCTTCTTCTTCTTCTTCTTCTTCTTCTTCTTCTTCTTCTTCTTCTTCTTCTTCTTCTCCTTCTCCTTCTTCTTCTTCTTCTTCTTCTTCTTCTTCTTCTTCTTCTTCTTCTCTCTTCTCTCTTCTCTCTTCTCTCTTCTCTCCTCTCTCCTCTCTTTTCTCCTCTCTTCTCTCTTCTCTCTTGTTCATCTGTGAAGTGTACGCACTACTCTTCGCAGGATACTTGGTGTTTGTTTCTAAGCTCTAGAGTCCTGTAGCAGTGAGCAAGCTCTGGCGTCCCGAGTCGGCTGGGGATGATTAGACAATAAATGTCTTTAAGTTGCAGTTATTACTGAGGGCCGTTAGCCACACACCATCTTGCCTTTGATTCAGTCGACTATTAAATTGAGAATAAAACAGATTCCAAGTATGCTGCGAAAGCCATAGGAAGATTACCAGTCGGCCGAGAAAGGAGAAAAGGAAGAGAGAGGGAAGTTGGAGCCAGAGCTATAGAGGCGAGGGAACATAGCCTAGCGTTCGCACAAGTGATAGACGGCCGCCCCATCGCCGTCTCCGGTGTCCAGCATTGGCCATGGGCCCAGCTTGTTGTTGTTGTTG
>WBZZ01000943.1:70000-72500 GCA_019918135.1 Paulinella micropora | reverse complement strand
TAACAATAGGTCAATGACTTGTCTCAGAAAAAGGAAAATGATAAAAGAGAAAGACTGGTCTCTTTATTAATAAATCTCAGAAGAAGATGAAAAAGAACTGTGTAGATGTGTCGCGCATTGTAGACGGAGATCAGCCGGGGCAGGATATCGGCGGATGCGGAAGCGGGACTGAGACAATTGAGGCGCAGTAGCGATGCGTTGATATTAATATCGGGAAGCTGACGTCGAGCCGTAGGAAGCTAGCTGGCCATGTATCGATATTGCACAGCCGAGATGAACTAAATTTAATGCACCAATTATGTTATGCCGATATTGCTGTTGACATTCAAGAGAACAAAAAAAAATTAGTTTTGAGTTTTTGTGTCAGATTTTCATTTTTGTGACAGTTTTTCATTTTTGTGACAAAAATTCAAATTTTCAAATTTAACGGTAACATTTCGCGAAAATTTACGATATTTTGCGGACGAATATAGCAGTTAATTTGAAAAATTCAAAATTTCAGCCAAAATCAAAATTCCAACCAAAACTGAAATTCCAACCAAAACAGAAAAATCAATTTTTTTTGTTGTCTTGAATGTCAACAGCAATATAGTCACTGAGATGTTCAGGTTCGATGAAAATGATAGTTGACCTGCAGGCATGAAATGCGATCAAGGACTTACAGTGATATTCTCGTCGTGGCGTAGCTTGACTAGGGATGATGGCGGGCCAAATGGGAAAAGCGCTGGGCTGTGACTGGTGAAGCCGGTACGATGAGTAAAACTCACTTGAGAGTGTTGAGGTGGCTATTCCTTCGATGTTCCCTGCTTATCTTTCTGGAAGATGTGCAGTGGGAAGAATTCGCATGTGATGAGAGTGTATCGAAGACGTTTCAGAACATTGGCAGGGAGTCGGCCTTTGTCTTTGTTGATCTTGTGGGAGCGCCACTCGATGTGGCGATGAACGACTTGATCGTTGGTGATGTCGAAGAGTAGGGGCTTCCAGATAGCTAAGCGTTTACCCCAGCGCTGGAAAGTTAATTGGTCCTCCGTGTCTTCGTAGATGGGACGGAAGAGAAGGTTCTTGTCCGAGGTCGTACCGAGCTGGTGAACTACGAGATTGTTTTCCTCGTTCTCTGAATCCTCATCCAAAACAATGCCCCAAGTTTAACCTGATCGCTGTCGATCAATGCAACGACTTCGCCGATGGTGTAGTTGACTGAGTCGTCATCGTAATCGTCTACTGCGACAGTGTTGAGCGGGGCGACGCCATCAGTGGGTGCAGTATACGGAACGAGGTGTGAGCCATCGATGCGTTTCAATATCTTGCTGGTCTTGAAGTGACGCAGCTTGAAGCAGTTGGAGCTGCCCTGCTCAACGATGGTGTAGGGGCCGTCGAACTGGAAAACGGAATAGGCAGGAATGCCTTGTCACTTTGGAGGGCTTGGGGCGGTAGACGGAGGTTGTGTCGTCTACTTTCCAGACACATTGACGCCAGAACAGCAGTCGGGTTATGGAGCCACTCACGACATTATAATGGCTCTAGCTAGCGGTTGAGTCAAAGCTACCTAGGGGCACTGTTTGGGACATTACTAACAGACCGCTATTACACCAGCCTTATGTTGGCGCATAACCTGCGGATGATGCCAAGCACCAGCACTATTTTGTGGGCACCGTGATGGATAACAGGCTTCATGGCGCAAAGGACAACTTGGATGAGATCCTATCAGCCGCTGCTGAACGTGGAAGTAGGAACGCATGCTACACTGAGGAAGGCTCTGGAATCACGATTGCACGATGGAAGGACAGAAAGGTCTGCACTTTTGTCTCCACAATTCAAGGCGGTGGCCTGGATCATGTCGACAGGATTTTGCCACAGAAGGGCAATCAACACGTACGCTTTCATCAAAACAAGTATCATGAGCAGTGGAAGGGACTGACACTCAGGATAGGCTTCAATTGGGAACGGGAGTCGAGAGGATACGTAATCATATATATATGATGCGGACAAGCCGGCATTGGTTCAAAATTTTCATGTGTCTGTTGGACAGCCGTGGCCAACACAACAGTTGTCTACACTTTCAAGAATAGTTATTTATTAACAGGGGTTTACCAGACCACGAGTGACACTGCTCGCCCCTTTTCTTTGAAGTACAAGTAAGTGTGGGGTTTTGTTTTTGGTTTAAGAGTAAGGGCAAGGTAAAGGGCAAGGTAAGTATGTTCTGTAATGCGTGTGAGCTGTGCTGACTTTGAAGATTCTGAGAGGGAAGTCTGTGGAAGAGAATTGGTTTTGGTTGTATTGTAACGGATTTAGTTGTGTTAGAGTGGAAGGTTCGTTCGTACGCCGCCAGTGAGAGAAAAATATTAATACAAGTTGATATGGGTAAAAAATGGAAATTGTCAAAGTAAAAAGGAAATTGTCAGGTGCACATGGGAAGGGAAATTACTGTTAAAAAATGGAAATAAGTTGGATTTCGCTGTATTGCATTGTAAATAATCGGTCATTATTAAAGGTAAAGGTA
>WBZZ01000943.1:47500-52500 GCA_019918135.1 Paulinella micropora | reverse complement strand
CTATAAACAATCAAGGTTAGTATATACATGTCTTCAAACTGACCATAATAAATCATAAAACTATGCGACAGGTGAAAATAGACAAAGCTAAGTATGAAGTCTCTCTCTCTCTCTCTCTCTCTCTCTCTCTCTCTCTCTCTCTCTCTCTCTCTCTCGCTGTCTGTCTTTCTGACAGGAAGGTACATGCAGATAGAAAACTGCTATACTGCTTGGTTGAATATATAACCAGACGTAGCCCTAGCCCAAAATCAACTTGGTACAGTATATTATGCGGCTAGCCACAAATTCCACGTGTTTTCCGGGCCAGCGAGCCGGGCCGGCCAGCCCGCAAAACACGTCAAACGTGGCGCGCCGCATATGCAGTTTTATCGGTAACCTGACCACATTTTGTGGATGTGATATGGATAAAATAGACTCATACCTAAGTAGGAGGTAGATTTGGGCCGGCCGGTCATGCTGACGTTGAGCGCATGCATAGAGTCCGTGATGAACTTGTCCCTATGTATGTATGTATGTATGTATGTATGTATGTATGTATGTATGTATGTAATGTGTGTTATGTATGTATGTTATGTATGTTATGTATGTATGTTATGTATGTTATGAATGTTATGTATGCTATGTATATTATGAATGTTAAGAATGTTATGTATGTTACGTATGCTAAATATGTTATGAATGTTATTTATGTTAAATATGTTATGAATGTTATGAATGTTATGTATGTTATGTATGTTATGTATCTTACTCTTCCTCTTGCACACGATGCCTTCTCGAGCCGGAGGAGATGATGTTATGTATGTTATGTATGTTATGTATCTTACTCTTCCTCTTGCACACGATGCCTTCGAGAGAGAGAGAGAGAGAGAGAGAGAGAGAGAGAGAGAGCGAGGGAGCGAGAGTGAGAGAGCGAGTGAGTGAGTGAGAGAGTGAGAGAGAGAGAGAGAGAGAGGGAGAGGGAGCCGGAGGAGATGATGTTATGTATGTTATGTATGTTATGTATGTTATGTGTATCTTACTCTTCCTCTTGCACACGATGTTTTCTCGAGCCGGAAATGCCTGGCGACATACATGCATACGTACATGCATACATACATACATACATACATACATACATTACATACATTACATACATACATTACATACATACATTACATACATACATTACATACATACATACATACATACATACTTCTCGAGCCGGAGGAGATGCCTGGCCAAGAGACACATACAAAGAGACACACACACACACACACACACACACACTCACACACACACACACACACTCACACACACACACACGCACACACAAACACACACACACACACACACGTGAAATAAATACGTTAAATACATCAAAATAATATGTACATGAATAAAACGAAAAAAAAAAAAAAAAAAAAAAAAAAAAAAAGGAAATGAATAGGTGGCAATATCATGATCTTCTTCCGCCTGCCCACGCGGTTGGTATGGGTGCACTGTATGTATGTATGTATGTATGTATGTACGTATGTATGTATGTATGTATATATGTATGTATATGTATGTATGTATGTATGTATGTATGTATGTATTTATGCATGCATGTATGTATGTATGTATGTATGTATGCATACATTTGATGTAATTCTTGGGTATGCAATCACAACGACAAGCATAGTCTGATATGTATGTATGTATGTATGTTATATGTATGTATGTATGTATGTATGTATGTATGCATGTATGTATGTATGTATGTATGTATGTATGTATGTATGTATGCATGTATGTATGCATGCATGTGTGCATGTACGTATGCATGTATGTACTGATCTGATCTGGTCTGTATGTATGTATGCATGTATGTATGTATGTATGCACGTATGTATGCATGTATGTATGTATGCATGTATGTGTGCATGTACGTATGCAGGTGTGTACTGGTCTGATCTGATCTGATCTGATCTAATCTAATTGATCTGATTAGATCTAACCTCACATGAATTTATGCTCTTACTTACTTACTGACTTACTTTACTGACTTACTCACTACATTCAAGTGGCAAAAAAAAAAAAAAAAAAAAAAAAAAAAAAAAAAGCCAACTTGGATCTCATTTTTCTCTATCACATTTGTTGTTGTTGTTGTTGTTGTTGTTGTTTTGTTTTGTTTGTGAGATATCAAAATGCTGAACACGTCGTTTGAAAGCTCTTGCCCTGAGCTTTCAAGTCATGGCTTCAGCATGGTTATTCCACCAAAAGCAAATGATTGGCTGCGCTAACCAGTTTTCAAAATAATCGGCACCAGCCAAAATTTTGCATCAAAGCCGCAACAGCGGTGGATTTTGAAAAACCGTAATACCACGTGCAGTTCGTGCAATTGTGAGTCCGATTGATGTCATGTGCTTACTTCGCATCGCCGCTTTTGGAGTCTTGTCTTCTTCCTTGTACTCGATTTCGAGAAGGACAGCCTTCTGCGTGTCTTTGTCGAATGTGTCATATGTGCCCACCTACGCGGTATGTGAATAGATCAATAAATGTAGATAGACGGATAGATGGATGGATGGATAGATGGATAGATGGATAGATAGATGGATAGATAGGTACGTAGGTAGGTAGGTAGGTAGATACATACCCAGTCTAAAACGACATATGCGTTGGAAAAGAACTCACTGGAGTTGAAGTGAGTGAAAAAGTCAAAATGAGAGAAAGAAAGAAAGACAGAGAGACAGAGAGAGAGAGAGGGGGGGGGGGGGAGATAGAGGGATAGAGTATTAAAAAAAAAAAAAAAAAAAAAAAAAAAAAAAAAGAGAGAGAGAGAGAGAGAGAAAGAAAGAAAGACAGAAAGAAAAAAAAAAAAAAAAAAAAAGAAAGAAAGAGAGAGAGAGAGAGAGAAAGAGAGAGAGAGAGAGAGAGAGAGCATTAGCTACCCAGTCTAGGATTGCAGACGCCTTGGAAGAAAATTCACTGGAGATGAAGTGAATGAAGGCGTTAGACTTGATGAGCAGCATAAGCTCTTCCCGAATGTCGCCGAAGATATCGCGGCTGCAAACAAACATCATGGTGTGTGTGTGTTTGTTGTGTGTGTGTGTGTGTATGTGTATGTATGATGAGTAGTATCAGCTCTTCTCGGATGTCGCCGACGATGTCGCGGCTGCAAACAAACATCATTGTGTGTGTATGTGTGTGTGTGTATGTATGTATGTATGTATGATGAGTAGTATCAGCTCTTCTCGGATGTCGCCGACGATGTCGCGGCTGCAAACAAACATCATTGTCTGTGTGTGTGTATGTGTGTGTGTGTGTCTGTCTGTGTGTGTGTGTTTGTGTGTGTGTCTATGTGTGTGTGTATGTATCAGCTTTCTCGGATGTCGCCGAATGATGTCGCGGCTGTAAGCAAACATCATTGTGTGTGTGTATGTGTGTGTGTGTGTGTGTGTCTGTGTATGTATGTATCAGCTCTTCTCGGATGTCGCTGTGTGTGTGTGTGTGTATGTATGTATGCATGTATGTATGTATGTATGTATGTATGTATGTATGTATGTATGATGAATGGCATCGGAAGATGTCACGGCTGCAAGCAAACATCATTGTGCGTGTATGCGTATGTATGTATGTATGTTCTTCTTGAATGTCGTGGAATATGTCACAGCCGCAGCAAACATCATATCTTAGTCATTGTGTTCTATGAATATGCTGGGATAATAATAACAGTAATAATCATGGTAATAATAATATTAATAATAATAATAATAATGATAATAATGATAATAATAATAATAATAATAGTAATAATAATAATAATAATAATAGTAATAATAATAATAATAGTAATAATTATGAGAATATGATAGGGGATCGCCCGTCCCACAAGCACTCACTCAACCAATCTCAAATCGCTGTCCCTTTGACTACTTTATAGTTTTCTTCTCCGAGCAGGCAGACTGAAGAAATTCAACCTTTCCACACACACACAAAAAAAAAAAAAAAAAAAAAAAAAAAAAAAAAAAAAAAAAAAAAAAAAAAAAATCTTTTTCTTAGAAAACCCGAACGGCCCGTTTTTTTCTTAGTGAAAAATTCCTGGAAAAAATGGTTTCGTTTCCGCGAAAAAGACAGGCCGGCCCGTCCAAAATATTTTTCCCGTAATCTTTGCCGCAAAAGTACGTCTAAACAGGCTGGCCCCGCCGCTAAAAAAAAAGGTTAGGTTTCCGTGAAGTGATGACAGACGGACAGACACGCATTGCTTCGTTATCCTGTTAGAAATAATAATAATGATGATGATGATGATAGTAATAGTAATCATAATAATGATAATAATAATAATAATAATAATAATAATAATAATAATAATAATAATGATAATAATGATGATGATGATGATGATGATAATAATAATAAAAATAATAATAATAATACTATATCTGAGGCGTACTGATGCAGCTAATGGCATATCCTCAACGGACATAAGCCTCCAATACCCTTGTTCGAGGTCCTCCACCCCTCCGTGTCAGTCTCTCGCCTGATGATCGGGGCCACCGATGGAGCTCCTGAGGGCAAGACTGCACTAAGCCGAGGTTATTCCGCAGTCCCAGCAACCTCTTGCAAGACGTCACCGAATGTGCAAGTGCATACACCAAGCGCGGTTGCTAGAGCTGCCTCGAAACCCCACCCATAACAATCTGGTGTCTGCTGGGTCCTGGGCTATCAACCAGCATATGCGGAGTTTAAGATCTTTTACGCGCGCAACGACCCTCCTCCCCAGCATCTACCACCAAAGGGTTACGAGTTGGCGTCACAGTTTAACGCCTTGAGGCCATTGGGCTGGAACTCTGTTTTGCAAGTGTGACTAGGTTTTTTCATCGGGATTTCCCTCAAATATGTCACAGTCAACACTCCAAGGCAGATTTACTATATCTGAGGCGTACTGATGCAGCTAATGGCATATCCTCAACGGACATAAGCCTCCAATACCCTTGTTCGAGGTCCTCCACCCCCCCGTGTCAGTCTCTCGCCTGATGATC
>WBZZ01000943.1:40000-42500 GCA_019918135.1 Paulinella micropora | reverse complement strand
AGCAAACAGGTGACCATGCTTAATAAGAACAAGTAATATTTGCAACAATAACAGTGAAAATAGCAAACAGGTGACCATGACCACGCTTGATAATAACAACAAGTAATAATAACAGCAATAACAGTGACAATAGCAAACAGGTGACCATGCTTGATAATGACAATGAGTAATAATAACAACAATAACAGTGACAATAGCAAACAGGTGATAACAGTAACAATAGCAAACAGGAGATAACAGTAACAATAGCAAACAGGTGACTATGACCATGCTTGATAATAACAACAAGTAATAATAACAACAATAACAGTGACAATAGCAAACAGGTGACCATGCTTAAGAAAAACAATAAGTAATACTAACAACAATAACAGTGACAATAGCAAACAGCTGACCATGACCATGCTTGATAATAACAACAAGTAATAATAACAACAACAACAGTAATAATAGCAAACAGGTGCCGTAATAAAAATAAAAATAGCAGTAGTAGTAACAAAAATAACAGTAAATAACATAAAAAACTGTAATAATATGTAAGAACAAACAGCCATAACAAAAATAGCAGCAACAACAAACAACTCGGAATGCACGATAGATAGATAGATAGATAGATAGATAGATAGATAGATAGAATAGATATATCTATCTATTTATCTATTTATCTATCTCCCTCTATCCATCTATATATCTATTATATCTATCTATCTATCTATCTATCTATCTATCTATCTATCTATCTATCTATCTATCTGTCGATCGATCGATCGATCGATCGATAGATAGATAGATAGATAGATAGATAGATAAAATAGATGGATAAATGGATAGATGGAGATAGATAGATATAGATAGATAGATAGATAGATAAGAATAGATAGAATAGATAGAATAGATAGATAGATAGATAGATAGATAGAATAGATAGAATAGATAGAATAGATAGAATAGATAGATAGATAGATAGATAGATAGATAGATAGAATAGATAGATAGATAGAATAGATAGAATAGATAGATAGATAGATAGATAGATAGATAGATAGATAGATAGATAGCTCAAGCAAATACTACCTGGACCACGAGAAGATGGATAAATGGATAGATGGAGATAGATAGATAGATATATAGATAGATAGATAGATAGATAGATAAGAATAGATAGAATAGATAGAATAGATAGAATAGATAGAATAGATAGATAGATAGATAGATAGATAGATAGTAGATAGATAGAATAGATAGAATAGATAGAATAGATACAATAGATAGATAGATAGATAGAATAGATAGAATAGATAGTATAGATAGTATAGATAGATAGATAGATAGATAGATAGATAGATAGATAGATAGATAGATAGGTAGATAGATAGCTAGCTCAAGCAGCTACTACCTGGACAGAAGAGTGGAGTGTCCCGTCTCAGTGAGAAGGCTAGGATCAGCCCCAGCACGTTCGTCACGATAGATAGATAGATAGAATAGATAGAATAGATAGAATAGATAGATAGATAGATAGATAGATAGATAGATAGAATAGATAGAATAGATAGATAGATAGAATAGATAAATAGATAGATGAGATGTCGCAAAGGAATGTAGTCCTTGCAAAGGAACGCAGTTTCACATCAAACAATAATTTGTGTACTGTGCATGTGTCCGGGATGGGAATCACGGGTAGACTGTGTTCTGGAAAAAGAAGAGGAGGAAGGACGTTGAAGAAAAAGGCAATCTAGGAATGGAGAGTGGGAGGATAAGGAAGAAGAGAAAGAAAAGGAAGCCGTTAGTAAAAGTGCTTTGAGCACCGTAAGCTTGCGCAAGCTACAATGATGACATTGTATGAGGCCTAAACCCCCGCAGGGACCTAGCCCGGGCTATGCAACACTGGACGGGTATGATAGATAGATAGATAGATAGATAGATAGATAGATAGATAGATAGATAGATAGATATAATAGATAGAATAGATAGATAGATAGATAGATAGATATATAGATAGAACAGTTAGTCTACCTGGACCACGAGAAGAGTCGAGTGTCCCGTCTCAGTGAGAAGGCTAGGATCAGCCCCAGCACGTTGGTCACGAACAAGGCCAGGAAGATCAGGAAGGGGAAGAGCGAGTTGAGGGAGTTGGCGCAGTAAAAACTCTCGATCGCCGCTCCTCCCGACTCCATCTCTGCAGAAATACAACCACACATGCAGAATAGCTCATGATGCGGCTAGCCACAACTTTGGCGTGTTTTGCGGGCGAGCCGGGCCGGCAAGCCCGCAAAACACGTGGAATTTGGCGCGCGTCATATGTAATTTTATCGGTAACCTGACCACATTTAGTGGAGGTGAATGATAAAATATAGAAAATATATTTATATTCAGTGACTTAGCTGTTGACTTCCGTAATTTACTTCCGTACTTTAGTCACTGACTTATTCAACTCTCTTCCCCTGTACGGCCAAATTGTTTGGACGCTGCGCCCACAATTGGATCCACAGTGATTATTATT
>WBZZ01000942.1:52500-151731 GCA_019918135.1 Paulinella micropora | reverse complement strand
GCTGCAGCCACTCAATACGGACTCTCTTGTTTGTCATTTCAAGGACCTTGAAGGGAGCAAGTTTTTTTCCGAACTATTAACTTGTACAAAGTACATGATTCCAAAAAGTCCTGGCGTCAACTTGCCTTCGTGCTGACCCCAGGTCCATTCTGTGTTGAGGTCATACTTTCCACTCGTAACATGGGGCTGGGCTGCGTCATGCCATTCTTGCAGGTATTCCCAGTGGTCGACTTTTTGTTCTTCCGCCTGGTCCTGGTCCCTTGCTTGGATTTCCTGTTCAGCGGTCTGCCACAAATTTAGGCTGTTTGTACGCGACGCTTTGGGATCTAGGTATAGAGGTAGCTTGCTTTTGGTAACTATCTCATCGATGATAGGCGAAACGCCTTTGCACATTTTTGCAGGAGGTTGGGAACACACGAGAAGGTGCTCACTGATTTGCTGCAACAGTTGATCCTTCTCGTCTTTTTTCTGCTGCGCTAGCTCTGGCGTATCGACCGCCCTTGTGCTGAATCGGCCTAATCGCTGGTTCATGCGCAAGCAGTCCTGGCACGCAGCATTTTGCTCCTTTTCCTCTTGAAGAAACCAGGCCTGCCAGCATTGATAAGCGCTCGGTTTCTTGGGCTTGCCCAGAAAGGGCTGTTGGGTGGGAATGACAGTGTTCGGGCCTGTGCTGCTGCTGCTGCTGCTACTGCTACTGATGCTGGCACTTTCAGCAAACTGTGACGGTCGTTCGGGTGTCCGGAACCGAATCTCGTCACCCTGATCTCGAGAAGCTGATTTTGCAACCACCGGGTCCCTTAATTGTGAGTTAGCAGTCAGGTCCACGACCTCTTCTTTCTCAATATCTCGGGCTTGCTCGGGCGACGCAATTTTCTGGATTTCTGGCTCACCAACAGGTTCGGATTCGGACATCTTCCACTTCGATTTGTCTGCTCCGACAGCTGTGCGGCTGGTGACAAACGCGTTCATTGCAGCTTTGGCGGTTTCGCTCGCACCTAGGAACTGGCGATGTGTCTCAACAATACTCCTGAGTTGTGTTAGATCCGGTCGTCGAGGTGTCACGAGCTTAGGATACTCCAAAGCGTGCATAGGAGCAGAAAAAAGCTTGACTCCTCCCCGTGGTAGCCATTCGGGATCCTGGCAGGTGCTTTTATACCAGGTTTACACTCCAGGGCCATCGTGCCCGTGAACGCATTTCTTTAACAAAGTATAATACCATCGTTTGACCATTTTGCCGCTCACCTTGGTGCGCAGGTTCCCCAGCCAGCTTTTATAGTCGAGCACATAGTCCACAATTTCGACTTTAGCCTTGATGCTCAGGCCTGCGTCTACGAGGTCACGCAGACACTGCGCTTTCTTCCTTCCCAGAATCGTAGCCGGTTGCGCAAACAGCTGATCAACGTCCAAGTGGGTATGGGCGACCTAAAATGACAGTCACGGTAAATTAAAATTAGAACTGATGCTGCTGCCTGTTGTGGCGTTGATACTCTTGACTGATTCCTTGCAATTGCGTGGTAGCCTGCGATTACCATGATGGCATGTTGTGGCTGACGATGGTCGATAACTGAATGCGAGAGAATCTATGAATTGGTAAATGATAATTGTCCACCTTTGTGGCGGTGCTGGTGAGAATTATTGCATCATTTATATTGGTACGGGATCGATTTGATTTTTGGTTGTGGTAGTGCTGCTGGTGCTGATTGTGGTGCTGGTTGTGCTGCTGGTGGTGTTGGCGCCGGTGTTGGCGCTGGTGTTGGTGCTAGTGGTGGTGCTGATGGTGGTGGATGATGGTTCTGGTCATGGGTGCCTGCTGGTGCTCACGGTGGTGCTGCCTATGGTGATGGTGGTGTTTCCGCTGATATTGATGCTGGTGCTGTGTGCGTGATGATGACGGTGATCGTGGTGACGATGGTGCTATATACGTGTTGTTGCATTAGATTATCTTGGTGCTGGACAATAATGCCGTTTCATGAGCGGACCTGCATAAAACCGACCTCAAACATTTCCAATCCACCAACCTCAAACCACACCATGGCACACAGCAAGCTCATCAAGATCCAGTTTTTGTTGTCCTTGCAGGTGTTGTCCATTTGTAGAAACGCGTGTTGAAACGCCTTTACCTCAGGTAGGAAATCGTCCTTGCTGCTTTCATGTCGACGGTCATCGAGATCAGGACCAGCAAATTGTACATCGTTTGCGCGTGTGGACTTTTCTTCAGCTCCTGTCCCTTTCTGTCCCTGATGATCGATATTTTTCCTGTTTTCTATTAGTTGATCGTTGAGAGCCCGGCATAGACATTCCAGGTTCAGATTGGTGTCCCCAGCAAACATCGATGAATAAAACAATCTGTCCTTGGAAACACTGCTGTGCAAACGGACCCCAGTCGCTTTCCACACCACGCCTGCGCCAGAGGACTTTCCGATGTTAGGAACTGTGGTTTTGGCCTTGTCCATGCCGTCAATGTTGAGGCTGATGACTCCAAACTGCTCTTGCGCCAGGACGCATTTAACTGCAGGCCATAGTCATACGACCATCAACAGTAAGTACAGGGTAATGGGAGATGAAAAAGTAAAAGAAACTTACGGTAAAAATACAATTTGCTGGTCCTGATTAACTGCCAATGGTCCTGCAAAGATTATAAAACAAGACAACATCCAAGAATGGTGAGTTCTGCTAGCTTACCTTCCATTCCCGGATAATTTTTTTAGCTTCCACTTCGTCCTTCTTTTCCTGTGCGGCTATGATCCTGCCAACTATTGCATCCTCGACAGGACAACCTTTTTTTGCAAGCATTGTGCAAACAGACTGAGTCGTGGTGAAATCTGCAAAAAATGATAAGACAAAGAAATGATACTTCGATCATTGTCTGTGGCTGTGCTGGTGGTGGCGCTCGTGGTGCTGCAAGCGTAGCGCTGACTGATGGTGCTGGTTTTAGTGGCGCTGTTGCTGCTGCTGCTATTTATGGCGAAGGTGTCAATGCTGGTGATAGTGATGGTGGTGCTGGTGGTTGCGCTGTTGTCGTTGCAAGGGGTAATGCTGGTGATGCTGGTATACGTAGTGATGGTCCTCAGTTAGCTTTTGTGTTGCTTGAACATATTCTTTTTTGTTTGTGAGTAGTGGTGGTAGTGGCCCATTGGTAGTGGTGGTAGTGGTGGTAGTGATGGTAGTGGTGGTACTAGTGGTGGTAGTGGTGGTAGTGGTGGTAGTGGTGGTAGTGATGGTAGTGGTGGTACTAGTGGTGGTAGTGGTGGTAGTGATGGTAGTGGTGGTAGTGGTGGTAGTGGTGGTAGTGGTGGTAGTGGTGGTAGTGGTGGTAGTTGGTACTAGTGGTGGTAGTGGTGGTAGTGGTGGTAGTGGTGGTAGTGGTGGTAGTGGTGGTAGTGGTGGTAGTGGTGGTAGTGGTGGTAGTGGTGGTAGTGGTGGTAGTGGTGGTAGTGGTGGTAGTGGTGGTACTAGTGGTGGTAGTGGTGGTAGTGGTGGTAGTGGTGGTAGTGGTGGTAGTGGTGGTAGTGGTGGTAGTGGTGGTAGTGGTGGTAGTGGTGGTAGTGGTGGTAGTGGTGGTAGTGGCGGTAGTGGTGGTAGTGGTGGTGTGTCAGCTGGAAACCGTGCAACGAAGAAGACGTCACAATGAACTCAGAGTACTTTTCGTGCCATAGACTGTAAAATGAAGATCTCTTCAAATCTCCTACTTTATACCCAACCTGCAACGAGAGCGTCCGGAAGAATATTTCCATGGTTTTGAGGTACTCGTCCTTGGTCGCGCCCAAGACTTTCTTATAACCATCCGTGGGGCCGTGGGTAGCCCGTCGCGTCGGGGCGCTGGTGCCGCGGCTGGTGGCTCGTCGCGCCGGAGCGCTGGGGCCGCGGCTGGTGGCTCGTCGACGATGGCGCTGGCGGCGCTTTCTATGGCCCGCAATAATGCCACGGCCGAGGACGGGCTGGGGAGCCCCCGGGCTCGTAGCCGGGCCTTGAGCCGCCACCAGCGGACACCCATGCACTGTGCAGTGTACGAGTCTTGTTCACTTAGCCATTCGCACTCGCCGCGCCGTAGTGGGCCAGGACGTCGAGCATAAGCCACACGCATGCAAAGTCCTCGCTCGCCATCTTAACGACGCGAGGGTATTCGGCGCACAAGCCCGTGCAAAGTACTTCCAGCACCGTCTGGCTCCGCAGCTCGAAGGGCAAAGGCGGCTGGTAGACTGGGGTGCCCAGCCCCAGGAAGGTGTGCAGGAGCAGAGGGGACCTGAGCAAGACTGCCGCCACGGGCCACACCAGGCTGCGGGACTGCAGCAAACCACTGGCGTCCAAGAAGATCGGCCGCAAGTCGCCGGGATGCGACTGGAGCAGGGCGGCGCGCAGGATGGCAAGGATCCGGCGAGCGTCGGCCACGTTCGGCTCGGCCAGGGGCACGCGCAATTCACTCAGTAGGTCCGCCAGGAGCAGCTCCAAGGGGAACCTGGACCCGGCCCGCTTTCTGGCCGCGCCGCGCCGGGCCCGCAGGGCCGCCAGCAAGGAGCGCAGGGCGCGCTCCGAGGAAGACTTGGCCAGGGCCCTGGGCCACAGTAGTGCCGCCACCGCCAGCACCCGCAGCCAGGCCAGGGCGAACGTCATGGGTGACAGGCTGTTGAGCTTAACCCGCGCCAGCAGCCGGCCGCCCGAGGCGGCCACGTCCGTGTCCGGGCCCTTGAGCAGTTCGATGAAAACTTCGGGCGCTGCTTGTGCACAGGCCATTCTCGCCAGCTCGGACGCCGGCGCCCCCCCGACGAAGTTTTTCACGTGCTGGCGTGCGGCCGGGGGGGACTGGCTCTGGACCACCTCCAGCCCTAGCTCTGTACCCAGCGTCAGCGCGCCGTCCCACTCGGCCAGCTTTTCCTGGCTCCACTCGCGCAGCAGACCGATCGCGTCCCGCACCTTGGCACGTGCGGCGCGTAGGCAATACAGCAGCGCCTCATGTTCGCGCCGTCGGAGGAAAGTAGTGGCCAGGGTCTTCCACACCTGCAGACCACCGGTCTCGAGGCTGCCGCTGTTGAGGTAGTACTGGAGCCTGTGCGCTTGTGACTTGGACCAACGCTCCTCCACGACACCTTGCAAGAGGCTCTCCCAGCCCTGCTCGATGGACGCGGGCGCGGGTTGCGCGGCGGTAGGGGCGTTGGCGCGGCCGATGGCAGTGGCAGTAGGCTGGTGAAGAGGCAACATGTGGCCAGCTAGGCGCTGTACGAGTTGGAGTTTGGCAGGAACCGACTTTGTGCGCCCCCTGGGCCCAGACGGCTACCGAACAGGGGGGCGCGCGTCCTCCCCCCCCCCCCCCGGCGCGCGTGCCGGGATGGGGGGGGCGCCCCCATTCCGCACACGCGCCGCCCCGTGCGCGTGTCGGGGGGGGGGGGGTGCCGCCCGTGGGAAAAGGTCGCCCCCCCCCCAGGCACGCGCCACCGTCCCTGGCAGCCCGTGCCCGCACATGCAACCGTGCCCTGTCCCGCCCACCCACGCGCTCCCTGCTCGCGAGCGTGGCGAGCGGCGGGCACCCGCGGCGGGTCAGCCGAGTGGACAGCGTCGTGTGGCCACCTTCTTCCAGCCCAACAGGAAAACAGCAGGGGGCTCCCGTCGGAGGCGGTGCTCGAACTCTCAACCAGCACGGCTTTGCCGGGCCGCAGCTAGGCACGGGCCGCAGCTAGGCACGCTGCAGCAGGCACGCACGCTCGCCGAATGCCAACACGCAAGCAACCGAACTGCTTGCTTCTATGCTTCTTTCACGCCAGTGCCGAACTTTTCTGCGAGCGAAACCGTTCCCCGAACTTTCCCAATTAAAGCTGAAGGCTAGTAAGTCGGTGTTCTCCACCTGCCATTTGAAATTCTTGATCGATGCATTCCAGTCAACAAGGTGCACGTAAACGGTGCGTAAACGCCTGTTGCTGTTTGTGGTTCTAGATCTGGTGGTCGTGATTTTGTTTCCGACCTTGCTGGCGTTTCTGGAGCTGCTGGCGCTGTTGTTAAGGTTGCTGATGCTGGTGTTGATGCTGATGTTGTTGCTGGTGATGGTGCCGGTGGTGTTGCTGGTGCCGTGCCTGCTAACCCCGTGTGGGCATCCAATCTGGCCCTTTATCAACAGTTCATATATTGAATGCTCTAGCTGAACATCAGTGCGGCTCAGTAAGTTCCAGTGTTTGGGTATGAACTTCGAGTAGTCAGAAACATAATCACTTAAACTACTATCCATTGCAGGAAGACATGGCAACGAAAATTGGGGGTCGATCAGCCACAGCCTAGGGACGTGGCAGACTCCGATCGAATCCAAAACGCAAATGGAACTGCTTGCATAATTCATTACAGTTAGCCTAAGCCAGGGTCGTTCTTTTTCATGCCACATAGACTCTTGTTGACCTACGTTATGATCCCAACCGTAGTTCCTCAAGAGATATAAAGCAAGCGGCCTTTTGTGTGGGTCAACATCCCGATCCACAACACCAAGTAATTGATGCGCATCCAGATCTGCGTGCTCTAGCGTTTTTCCGTAGAGCGACAGCACCACAAAGCTAACGCCCAGGGTAATTTGTTCCCACTGCCACTTGTATGCATATTTTCCAAGAAGTAGTGTTGGAGGTGGTGTCGCAAATTCATCACAGACTGTCTGGTAGTTGACGTACAGTGGCCCGTGCCAAAAATATGTGTTCCAGCACCGCACAAGTTCCGGCCATGCGACCTGATGCATTTACATCAAGAATCCAAATTAAATGTTGCAAACAGTAGCAACTGCACCAGCACCGGAAGCAATTATTCTCTGCTAACAGCTGCAGCACCAACAGCACGACCAGCAAAATCACCGGCAACGTTAACATCACCAGCAATACCGCCAGCAACGTCACAACCAGCAATACCAACACCACCAGCAACAGCACCAGCAACAAACCAACCAGCAACGTGACCTCATGCCTTTTACATACAGATCTGCTCTTGCAATTCCACAAAACCTTGAGCAATTTGCTGATGCCTTGGCCGTGGGGACATATCATCAAATCGCTCGCTGTTTTGGCTTCCTCCCACAGCCGCTTTCTTGCTTCGTGACCACGCCTTTCTCCAGGACGACGGCAGTCGGCCGGTCGCGCCGCTTCCTGCTTGCCACCGTCGCACAAGGTGACCGTCGGGGTCTCGCCCGTTTGTGCAATCAACAGGTGCAGAAATAGTACCCAGCTTCGGTATATTAACGCTCGCACTCTTGAAATTTTTCTGTGGAAAAAGTATTTCGACAACGCTTGCAGCGCTAGGTGCTCCTCCGGGACCAAGAAAGACCAGATTTTTTCCAAAAGATCTTCGGGAAACTCTTTGTGAGAAAGTCCAATTAATTGTTCTTGGTGAGTACGCTTTTGTCTTTTTGTTGATGCCTGGCTTAACGCCGCTTTCGCTGGTGCCGCTAGCTGGTGCCGCTTTCGCTGGTGACTCTTCATCCTCGGAAGCATGCATAATGCGGGTTGTGGTGCTGCCGTTTTCTCCAGGCACCTGCACCAGCACAGATTGCAAGACAAATCAACTAATTTTTGGCAGTACGGGCAAAGAGGTCAACCATCACGCCCCACCTTTCAGGAAAACAGGCAAATGTCAAAAGACACTGCAGCGTTAGCTATAAGCTATGCTAAAAGTAGTAGCTGTAGGCTAGTATAAAAGTAGCATGCCCGGAAATCAAAAACTAATTCCTTTTCCAAAATGCTGCAGGGAGCCCCTTCCCCGCCATTCCCGATGACACCCAGCCAAACAATTCCTTGGTGCCCCCCATAAACTGCAGTTTGGAAAGAACAATTTGTGTATGCGCACATAGGGGCGTATTGCCGAGCTGCAATTTACTTTTATTCGTCACAATAAACAGTCCTTTAAGAGGTGGTGGTGCTACTGCTGTTGGTGGTGCTGCTGCTGATGGTGGCCCTGCTGCGAGATTCGAGATTCTGATTTGTTTTTCATGTCCCCTCTGGGTAGGCCCTGGCGTTGTTCAGCAATAACTCACTATAATTTCACATATTGATTTGTTTATGAGCTTCAGCGACACCAAAAGTTGCTCCAATGCCGGTCGTGGTCGCAACAAATCACCGACGTATACTCCCCGGGCCCGTACGCGTAAGGCTTGTTCGCATTTTTCCAACTCTCGCTCGCGGACTTGAGCCGGTAAGACTTGGGAACAGTAGGATCGCACTACTGGTCCATGCATGAAAAACAGCGACATAAAAATCAAGCCACTCCTTGGTAGTCATCGCGTCCGAAAATGCAGGCAACACATCGGGACTCATGAGACTGCCTCGCGTCATTTGCACCGTGAGTAGATAAACTGCCATTAGCCTGCGTCGTTGTTGATCGTCGAGCTTTTGTAAAGCTTCAACGTCTGCCAGGGTCATAGCGTTCAGCGATTCAGTGATTTTGATTGCAACACGCTTCTCGTTTTCTTCCCTTTTCCTTTTTCTTGTTGGAACAAAAATTTCTGCCAATAGTAGTATTACGTTTTGGCGAAATCTTTTTGTGACTTTTTACTAAGGTACGAAATACAAGCCAAAATCAATCTAAATCATGAGGAAACTAGTATTATTGATTAATAATTAATAAAAAAAACATGTTATTAATAGTATTCAAGTTCAGTTCCGACTCTGTAACTTAGAAAAAAATATTAATTTTTACTGATTTTTCTAAGTTTTTTGTTTATGTACTGACTAAGATAAATTGATTAAAATAACGGATTATGCAGCGTTTTCGTTAAATTAGCTTAGAATTGAATGAATTTAATAATTAAAATAAAAATTCAATCCTCTTCCATAGCTCTGGGTAGTCGAACGTTGATAGCGTCGGACATTTAACCCAAAGTGCAAATGTAATCACTGATAACGGCCGGTCACTGGCTGACAGATAGAGAGAGAGAGAGAAAGAGAGAGAGAGAGAGACGAGAAGAGAGAGGCAGAAAGAAAGAGAGAGAGAGAGAGAGAGAGAAGGGAGAGAGAGAGAGAGAGAGAAAAAGTGAGAGAGGGAAAGAGAGAGAGAGAGAGAGAGAGACGGAGAGAGAGAGAGAGAGAGAGAGAGAGACAGAGAGAGAGAGAGAGAGAGAGAGGGAGAGACAGAGAGAAAGGGAGAGAGAGAGAGAGAGAAAGAGACAGAGAGAGAGAGAGAGGGAGAGACAGAGAGAGAGGGAGAGACAGAGAGAGAGAGAGAGAGAGAGGGAGAGACAGAGAGAGAGAGAGGGACAGACAGAGAGAGAGGGAGAGACAGAGAGAGAGAGAGAGAGAGAGAGAGGGACAGAGAGAGAGGGAGAGACAGAGAGAGAGGGACAGAGAGGGAGAGACAGAGAGAGAGAGAGAGAGGGAGGGAGAGAGAGAGAGAGACAGAGACAGAGAGGGAGGGAGAGAGAGAGAGAGAGAGAGAGAGAGAGAGAGAGAGACCGCTATTGAATCTGCAGCCTTTTTGGCACTTTTGCAATCCGATTGCCGGTTTGGCGATGACGGATCCCTCAAATTCGGTCAACCGTTGCCAGTTCAAAAATTCTCTCCAAAGTGTCGCTCTTGAATCTGCCAGCCTTATCTCTTGCCAGGAAGACCATTCAGGTCCCAAAAGTGTGCAGTGCGTTTCAGGAGAGGCTTGTAGCTTGCTTTCCTTTTGAGCGCCCCGAGAATTTCGTTCCTGTGGGTTTTTTTTTCGAGCGGCTTGCCTGTAAAGCCTTCGTCACAGGTAATCTGCGCTTTGAAAAAAACCACAGAAACAAAGTTCTACTACTATAGGTACCACTATAGGACACTTATCTTTATATTTATATACATAAATTTAGCCCATTTCGTCATATTTCGCTCTCCTATTAATCAACAAAAGCGAGCAAAACTAGAAAAATCGCTATTTTCACAAACTATCAATACTAAGTCTCCTTATCCAACTTTTCTTATTCTTTCTCGGTGTCCTGAACCCCCTTATCTTTTTCCCAAAAAAAAAATGTGCTCTGTATTGAAAGTTGGTAAATAAAAGAATAAATATTATTGAAAGAAATGAAAAATTATATTATATATATAAATAATATACAATGGGCAGAACCAAAGTATTTGCATACGAAGAAATCCGGCAAAGGAACTCAGAACGGATGAGAATTTATAATATAAAAAACAAAGAGAAAGCACAGCAGAGGGCTAAGGACTACTACTACAAGAACAAGGAGGTCATATTGAAGAAAGCAAAGGAGAAAAGGGAAAAGGAGAAGGTTGACATCGCAAGGATGAAGCAACTCCAGAGGCTCGTTGAAGGACTAAATATCGCCCTATGAAAAACGATATAAATTTTTTATGTTAAGGATATAATATATAGTATATAGATAAAATTTATATACCTATATAGATATATTTATTTTATTTTTGAAAAATCAAAACCCTAATATAACAATGTCAAGCATAGACTATGGGGGGCAAACTTGGAGCCTTGACGAACTCACAGAACAGGGCATACAATACCAAATACGGCAAAACAAACTCTATGTAAAAAAATCAAACGGCAAGAGGTTTTATGATATAACAACACCAAGAGGGGCACTACCAAGCCCTGAGCAGTATGTAATGCCCGACAGAAAACAAAGGGAAATAAAAGAGAGGAAAAGGGAAGAACCAAACGTCATTGACTTCAATAGATATAAATTAATACGACAAGACATGAAACACGATTTACCAGTGGGGCAGTCATTGTATAATGTAAAAATCAATAAAAACTTTTCTCAAAAGATTAAAAAGTTTTCGTTGGAAAATATTATAAAAATGATAGGTTCAATCGTGGATGATTTTAAGTCTTTATATAATTCAAACGACAAAATACAAGTAAGGATATCGGCTATTCCTGAATCGTGGAATGTTCAAACAAGAAATTCTCTTGTAAAAGTAAAAGACTTTGACTTACAAGACATATTAGAAAGACTTACAAAAATTTTACAATCAAACGACGAAGTGTGGATGGACAAAGAAGGAGCAACTATGGAGTTGATTGATTTCAATTTTATGGGAGTGAGGATGCCAGAGGGAGGGGCTAGATTGAAAGCAATAACACAGGAGGACATTTGCAAAAAGAAAGGAGTGATTCAAATAAACAACGATGACAACATATGTTTGGCAAGGGCTATCGTTGTGGCAACTGCCAAGATAGAGAAACACAACAAATACGAACAAATAAGGAAGGGTCGCAGGATACAGGACGAACTGGCAAATACATTACACGAGGAGGCCGGTGTCATAAAAGATTTATGTGGTCTTTCTGAGGTAGATGTGTTTGCTAGTCATATAAAATACAACATTGCAATTGTTGAACACCCAGACAAGATAATATATAAAACTGAATTCAAAGATGAAAAGGAACAACCATACAAACACATATACATACTCAAAACCAAAAACCATTACGACACCATAGTGAGCATGAAGGCCTTCCTATCAAAACGAAACTTTTGCGAGCAGTGTATGAAGGGTTATGAGCATAATCATTCATGTGTGGCGAAATGTAATATATGCCTTACGGATGGATGTAAGGGGTATAACAACATAACAAAATGGAAACAATGCAAAAAATGTAATCGTAAATTTCCGAATGATGAATGCTTTAACAATCACACAGCCACCACATGCGACAACAAAAAGAAATGTCTTAACTGCTCTAAGACATAAGTGCGGTTATGACAAATGTAAAAATTGTAAAATCCTACAACCCTTTGAGCATAGGTGTAATATGAAATAAAAAGAAATACATAAACCCTCTGATAAATATGTGTACTTTGATTTTGAGGCAACACAAGAGACAGGCACACATATCATTAACCATTCAGAGAGTCAGTATTTTACTGGAAGCGGCGATGCCCCTATAATACACAAAAGCATAGACGAGTTTTGTAATTTGGCATTTGGCAATCAACACAAGGACTTTACATTCATAGCACATAATGCGAGGGGTTATGATTGTCAATTCGTGCTTAAGTGGTTAATAGAAAAAGGCATTTCACCATTTGTCATATATCAAGGAGGTAAGATTATGATGATGGCCGTAGGCAAGATTAGGTTTATTGATAGTCTATCTTTCCTAACTATGCCTCTATCTGATTTCCCTGAAACTTTTGGTTTAGATGAATTAAAGAAAGGATTTTCCCCTCACTTCTTCAATACTGAGGCAAATCAAAATTATGTAGGGGCAATACCAGACAAGGACTATTACGGCTACAACACATTTTCAAAACATAAACGACAAGAATTTCTGAAATGGTATGAAGAACAAAAGGACAAAGTGTTTGATTTCAAAAAAGAAATGGAAGCATATTGTCATAGTGATGTGGATATATTGAGAAGGGGGTGTATGAAATTTAGAGAGAGTTTTCTAGAATTTGGCATAGACCCATTCCAATACACAACTATCGCATCTACCTGTATGGCATTATATAAAGCAATCTATATGCCGACAGATAGCATAGCAGTCATACCAACACACAGAACAGACAAAGCAAAAACGAGCCGTATGTGTGTGGAGTGGCTATCATACAGAGAGAAGAAAGACAATACAACCATACAGCACGGATTAAATGAAAAAGAAAAAATGATATATTTAAAAGGTGCAGGTAAGGCATACTTAGACGGATATGACCCAAAGACAAAAACGGCATATGAGTCTCATGGGTGCTACTGGCACGGGTGTCCTGAGTGTTATGACGGCAATCAAATGAATAAAGAGCGATCTGTTAATAAGACATTTGGACAATTATACAAGGAAACAAAACGACGGGAAACTTTAATAAAGCAACACGAGGAAGTGAATAATTTAATAACAATATGGGGTTGTAAGTGGAACAGAATAAGAGTAAGGCAGGAATTCAAAAGGAACATAGAAGAGACATTAATGGAGCAAGAGACAATCAACCCACGACACGCGATGTTTGGGGGAAGGACAAATGCTCTATCTTTATATTGGAGGGCAATGAATGAACAACAATACGCCAAGTACATAGACATATGCTCCCTCTATCCGTCTGTTATGTTTTATGACCCCTACCCTCTCGGACATCATAAGGTAATCAAAAACACACATGCATTACAAATGTTGAATCAAAAGACAGCAGTTGGATTAGCCAAAGTAAAAATTGCTACCGCCTAGGGGACTAATTCACCCTGTCCTACCCTGTCAAGATAGAGGAAAGATGATGTATTATTTATGTAATAAGTGTGGAAAGGAAAACCTACAAGACAAATGCGAGCACAACGACACAGATAGGGCACTCACAGGCACTTGGGCAACACCACTCATTCATAAAGCAATGGAAAAAGGTTATAATATCATTAAAGTTTATGAGGTGTGGCACTGGGAACAACAGACAACAACACTATTCAAAGACTACATAAAAACCTTTCTACAAGTAAAGCAAGAGGCAAGTGGCTACCCGTCAAACGAGGAAACGGAGGAACAAAAAGACAATTACATAAAGGACTACGAGGAAAAGATGGGTATTAAGTTGGACAAAAGCAAAATAGAAAAGAATGAAGGAAGGAGGGCAGTTGCAAAGTTATGTCTGAATTCTCTGTGGGGAAAGTTTGGACAACAAAGCAACAAGACACAGACGACAATCGTCAGGAGTGAGGCAGAATTATACAAAATACTAAATGACAAAGACATAAACGAAATCTCAATCAATATGATAAATAAAGAATGCCTTGAACTATCCTACAATCTACACCCCGAAAAAGTGTCAGACCCTTACAACACAAACATATGTGTGGCTTTATTCACAACAGCACACGCACAAATGAGATTGTATGATATGATGGATAGATTGGGAGACAGGGTATTATATCACGACACAGACAGCATAATATATTCAGTTGATGAAAAACAAGGACAGACAACAATACCGACAGGTGATTTATTAGGACAATGGACAGACGAACTAATAGACAAAAGGACAAAAGTAAGCAGAAAGATAACTACATTTGTGGGCTCGGGGCCGAAGTCCTACGGCTACATACTAAACGACGGCACAACAAAAATGAAACTTAAAGGCTTTTCTATGAACTACGACACTTGCAGGAAACTAAACTTGGTAAATATGTTTAGTGTGATAAGTAATGGTCTTGGAATAAAGGACGAAGAACTATCAAAGAAAGCATATGAGGAATTAGAAGCATTATTGGAGACAGAAGGACAAAAGCACATAGCAAAGAATGTGGCTGAGAATGGAAATGTAGCAATTCACAACCACAGCAAAATTACGAGGAACAAAAAAGACAAAACGATTACCTCCAAACATTTGAAAAAGATATTCTCATTTACTTACACAAAAAGAGTAATAAAGCCGATTAAAGATAACCATATCTCTACACTACCTTACGGATTTTAAAAGGCAAAAGTAATTAATTAATTTTTTTCAATAAATTTTTTTACCAGTCTATATACACCAATGACCACCCTCACCAGACTATGTGAAAAATTTGAAAAACTTTCAATTGAGAAGAAGAAGGAATCCTTTTCTGTAAAAGATGTGCAACAGGTAATTGATGAAGAAATTAAGGCGATTGAAAAGAGAAAGGAAGGAAAGCCAAAGGATACTTTTCCATTTGGTAAGTATAGAGGTAAGAAAATTCAAGATGTAGCAGTTATTGATAAACCATATTTGGAATGGGTTATGGAACAGCCGTGGTTTGAGAAATTTACAGACATTAAAAGTGAAGTAAAAAGATATTTATAATAAAATAAAATAAAATATCTTTATATATGATGAGCGAACTCAGCACCAAACAGCACTACTTGAATGAAATTGAAAAATGGAACATTGATGTTTCTATTAAAAAGCCTTCAATTAAATGGACTAAGCCTGACATTGTTTCATTCTATGAGCAATACAAGCCAAGGGGCGATAATGTAGAAGTCATTCTTCCTTCAAGTGATACATTACAAAAAATAATGGATGACGAACCAAACACTCATTTTAAGGAAACTGATTTAAAAGAGACTGGAATTACCGAAATCAAGGCTAATGTTGGCAAAGAAATAGCGAATGCAACATGTACAGAAGAAGGATGTATATTAAGGAAAGTGAGTGTCGTGAAAGGTAATTTTTAAAAAAAATACCAAAAAAGATAAAGTAAATGATATTTTAGAAATTAGACTTTCGCCTCCAAAACTATTTCGACAACTTCGAAATAGTTTATTCGTCTATTTCTAAAACATCGCTTCACGATGTAATATTTTTTATTTTTTAAATCCGATGTTTGTAAAACACACAGGAGCGTAGCGGGAGTGTGAATTTACAAATATCTAGTGGTCTTCAATAAAATTAACTATAACACTTACATTTCCTCCATTATTAATAGTCGCAACAGACTTTTGTAAAAATGTTAGATTTTTGCCAGGTGCGAGTTGTATGTCGTAAGTTCGCAGGTCAATAAGTTGGCTAGAAGTAGCATTAACGTAAAGTTTAACAATGACGTCCGTTATAGTTGCGCCACCAAGAGCAGTAGCGCTGTTGTCCTTTGATACTATTGAAGTTTTGGCATCAATATCAGCGAAGTTCTGTGCCGTAAGTGCTCCACTCGTTTTCACAATTCGCACTATATTAACCTTGCTGTCTTCGTTTGATATGCTCACTAGAGTTGGATAAACGATTGAATAATTGGTCGTAATACCATTAAAAGTTTCCTTATTTTTTATGGTTAGAATTGGGCTTTCAGTAGTGCTTGCCTTTTTTTCTCCTTCCGCTTCGTTTGATATGCTTGAATTAATAGTGTTGGAGCCTTCAACAAACAAACCAACACTAGCAGTTTTTAGAATTTGGACACCATCGCCCGCATTATAATTATTTATACCAGCGGAGAAAGGTAAAGTTGTGTTCCGAAGACTAACTCCAGTATGAGAGTTCGCATACTTGATAGTGTGTATTAATTGAAATTCGCCAGTCTCTGGGTTCTCAATTGAAAACTTAATAGCACCAAAGCCCAAGTATTGAAATTGAATTTGAAATACATTTCCCTTTGTCCAATCCAAGTTAGGCATATCTCCTGTTCCATCACACGGGTCATCCCACTCTTCTTGTCCTATGAATGTATCAACTCCTGCTATAGAATGAAGAATACTCATTCCTGATTCATCCTGCTTCCAAAAATAGAAGCCGTTGTTGGCATCGCTTTCACCTATTCCAATATATGAACGATACTCTTTGGTTTCATCTGTTTCCCATAAGGCAGTGAAGCGACACAGGACACCCATACCCGTTCTGTATTTTATTCTTTTTTTGCTCGCCAATACCGCACTAGCATTAGCTTTTCCTTCTGTTTCTAATTTAGCCATATTCGTATCAAATGAAACGGTCGCCTTTGTTTCTGTTAATGTCCATATCCGTGTATTAATTGTGTATGGAAAGATTTCTTGTAATACTGGCGTTAATGAACTGGTTAGGGTTTCACCAAAAGCGGTCTTCATATGATTAGTTTCAACATGTCCATCATATCCAACCCTGACATTTACAAATTTGCCGTCAGGATTTTGTGCGATTAAATTTCTCTGGTGAGACATTCGTGAACTTTTGCTTTCGTCTTCGACTTTCGCAAAATTCACAAATGTCGATTACCTATATTATTAACATTAAAAAAATATTATTTGAATCTATTAATTTTTTTTCTTTTTTATCAGACCTTCATTTGATTTTTATCAACAAACGGGAGTTGCGACAGCAACGAGAGTGAAGTTGATAAATATCAACTCATAAGGATTTCAATTCCCTTCACAAGCACACTTCGTTGAAGAATGGCGAATGTGTAGTGATTGAGATTGTTTCCCGCAGTGGATGAAACGAATTCATATCGTCTCTCGGTGTCAAGGCTCAGACCACTCACCTCATACCCGTCAGTATCCTTATCGCACAGCGGGCGGTTATTGTCCCAAGTATCAACATGGAACCAGTTGTAATGATACACATTAGAATTCAAAATGGCACTACCCTTCAACTTATCCTTGAGGAGCATATAGTCTTCATTATTTGAAGTGTTAATGTCACATTGTTGAATACGACTTCCATCAAGAATTTTAGACCCCTGAGCCTGAACTACTGGAGGCCCCGCCGCATAACCTGCAGGCAAGTTGCTATTATCAAAGGAAGTATTAGCACTCTCTGTGTTGTGAAAGGCTGATGTATAGATACGGCGAATTCTTTCACCCTGCGAGCGGTTCATTTTTACTACGAAATTTTGGCTTGCCGATGCAAGGTTCTGCTTCCAAGCAATGGGATATTCAATCTTAAAAGGAAAGCCTTTACCAGCAATCTTTTGTTGAACCCCCAGAATAACATTTGGGTCAGTCTCCACAGCAAGAAACAGATTTAAGTTAGAAATAGTAGCACCAACAGCGGTAGCCGTCGCACCAGTGGAAATAGAACTTTCGTCAGTGCCGTAGAATGAAGTTCGCATAGTGCTCTCCCACACAATTCTCAAATCCAAAATTTCATTAAACCCAATAGTCTTATCCAATTCAAAAATAGTTCCAAACAGCATACCCAAAGGAAACTTAACACTGATAGCAGGAGTAGCGGAGTTATCAGTCCCGCCTTCAAAATACTTAGCCTCCTCATATTCAACATCAACAAGGCTATAGTCTCCAGCAGTGCTATCTGCGAGAGCGGTATCATTGTGGCGACGAGCATTTACACTAGGAACTTTGTAGTATGCTTGAACTGCATCTCTTAAAGCCCCAACCGCAGCAGCATCGGCAATGTCTTTTCTTTCGTCCACAGTTCCGATGACAATCTTTCCAGCATTGCATTTTTGAAGCATAGCACCAGAATTACCTGTTTTCTTGTCGTCATCATAAGCCCCGTGGTTTTCAAGTGCCATAAATTTTTCATATTTAATTTCAGGTTTCCATATAATCTTTGTGTAATTACCCACGTGTTGAAGATTACACAAATACTGCCCGCTTCGGCTTCGCAGTTCAATAGTTTTAATCATACTCAGACAATCCATATAAATACGATTGTAATGGTCAGCACCTGCAGCAGTAGGAGTGTAAGTAAATCGCAATACTGACCTCGCAAGGTTCAAAGGGCGGGTAGGAATTTCGAAGGTGCTTTCCATACCGCCAGCAGTGGTAAGTGCGACATTCGCCGACCCTTCACGACTTGTAAGTTTGTTCAATTCATACTTACCAGTGAGCAGTTCCTTAGTCTGATGAATCAACTCACCACCATACATTACCGGCATTTTTGCTTTTGTTTTTTTTCAGAGGTCGTGTAAATTAACTAATTCACGAGAATATATAATAGTGTAGAAAAAAATAAATAATTATAAAATTATTGATATTTGTAAATCCACACTTCCGCTACCGCTCTCGTGTGTTTTACAAACATCGTTTTTGCTTTAATGGTTTCGATGTTTGACAATAAACGAGAATGAGTGAAACGAATGAAAGTGAAATTGTCAAATATCATCGGGATTTCAACAAATTGAAGAATAAATTAAATAAACTAAAATAATTAGTTTCACGATAAACCAATAATGTCATAACGATACCTAAACCATTAAGATTAATCGCTTGGTCGTTTTCGTCCGTCAAGTAAAACCTGAATACATTGTTTGAACTTGCGGATAATGTTTTTCCGTATTCTCTTCCAGAGCCATCATAAATGACAGCACAAAACGGGATTTCATTCGCGGTGTAGATTTCTTGTAGAGCAGGACCTTACCCTAGCCTGGGGAGGAACACTACGCCAATCCTGGGAACAACATCTACTCATAAGTACCCAACCGTCGTGGGTTGACAATATTCAGGAATACACGACCCAACAGATCACTGACGGAAGGGGATTCTCCCAAACAATCCATAACCTTACCTACTGGGAGCGATATGGAACCCCCAGTTACCCAAACCACGCCCGCCCTAACAAACATGGTCTCTACACCATGCCCCTGACCCAATGTGCATCGTCCATCTCCTCCACGAACTGGGAGGAGGCGAAGCCGGGACTAACGTATACCTTAGCGCACGACTTTGGAACAGGTCACCCAACGACCCCCGCACAGTGTTCCAGATCCTCCCCACAGGCGCAGTAGCGCTCTTACTACATCGACTCCCGCAAAATCTCCGGGTTAAATACCGTATTGATTCACTTATCCCCAAGACCCAGGCCGAACCTCCGACCCGAGATCACCCAGGCACTCTCAGAGACGCCATCGATAGGAACACCACGGCGATATTTCACGTTGACGGATCCAGCTTCCCCAACCTGGGACACGCGGGAGGTTTCGGGGCCATCCTGATACACAAGGAGACTCTCGTCGCCCTATATGGAGCACGTGCCAACCCTACCACCAGTGCACACCAGGAAGTAGGAGGGGTCGCAATGGTCTTGCATAACATCCGCAGCAACAGATGGCCCCAGCAGACGTACGGCTTCACGGATTATAAAGGCCTCGCGGATTGCCCCTTGGAGTCAGAATACCAGAAACTATTCCCGGAACGGCCACAACCAATCCTATGGGACGCGATAGCTAGATACAAGATCGAGATGGGTCACCTCCACCTCAAATGGGTTGCCTCACGCATCGAAAACAGCTTCCAATGGCACCACTGCCTGAACGAAATATGCGACAGACTGACCAAAGAATCGGCCCTCCAGCCCATCCACCGCCTAATGGACCAGTGGGCCCAGGCCCATCCTCGAATCTCATCCCGGACCCATCGGCCACTAAACCCTCCCCCAAAATACCGACTCCACCTTCCGAGTGGATACACACGCATTTTGACCCGTATCCCTCACGACCTAACCACGTACCCCGACAGAGCACTAGCCATCCAGGAAGCACGCCGTGACTTCTCCATGGAAGAACTGACAGCAGCCATACAGAGCAAGAAAGGCGCCTCCGCAGCACTAGACCAAGTCCCACCGGCCGCGTTGAAACTGCTCTCAGAAAAGGGCAAGGCGTATGTCCTCCAATATTTCAACAAATGCTGGAGGGAGGGAGTCATACCCACTGAATGGAAACCCACACACCTGGTCCAACTATGGAAGGAGAAAGGTACGGGCGCAGACCCCCGAGATTGGAGACCCATCATGATCTCCAAGGCCATTATGAACCTGTATGCCAAGATGATAGATCTACGCCTACGAATCCTCATGCTGGACGTGGGCAGCGTCAGCAAGACCGCCAAGGCTAACTGCCCCCGAATCTCCGGGGTGGACGAAGCAAACCTGACCCTACGCCTCATAATCCACGACGTGCACCACGCTGCAGTACAAACGGGAAAAACGCACACCTTGATCCTGACAGCAGTAGATGTGGAGAAAGCGTTCGATTCCGTCGAACTTCCAGTAATACATAACGCTCTAACCGACATCGTCGCCATCCCTCCGGAATTCCCAGAACTCTTCTCCTTCGTTCATCACCTTTACCGGGGAGCGACCATCCACACCCAAGGGGGGGAAGGACCCCACGCCCCAGGAGAACCCATACATCGCGGGCGCGGCACAGCACAAGGCAGCCCGATCGGCCAAACCCTTTTTTCCATAACAAACGAATACCGGAAACGCTTGCGGGGCAGAGATCCCCCCTCCGAAACCACCCCAGGATACCAATTCTACGGACAGGGCCGCCAGTTCAACTCATGGCCAGCACTACGAGGCAGGACACTCACTGCAGCAGACGTCACCATCCCCTCCCAACACACCTTCTCTGACGACGAATGGCACGCCCATGGAGGACCAGGAACCAAAGACCGATACATCCAACAAGGCCGAGAAGAATTCAAGAAATCCCAATACCAACTCCACGGGGGCGGCTTTGTCACAGCAGCACCCAAAAGCTTCACCCTGGGCATCATGGTCCACCCATCAGGGATCACCGAAGACTTCGACGTCGGCCTAGTCGGCCGGATGGCACACCCATCCCCAGCCTGACCAAATACGCGAAATTCCGATCCCTGGGACTCTTTACATCAGGCCTTAACGACCACAAGCCCCAGGTAAACGAACTCATCACCAACCTCCTCACCGCCACCCAGGTAGCCCTGGGCCTCAACATCACCAACGCCAGAAGACGAGAAGCCCTACGAGACCTCGTCCCGGGCACTGCAGATTTCCCCTAGGCTGGACAGCACTCACCGAGGACGAAGCTGACACCATGTACACCTACTACCGTGAATGCTTCCGGAATACTCTCAATATGAAACGTACGGACATCCCCAACGCACTTCTGTATGCGCCCCGAGGTAAATGCGGAGGATTTGGCCTCCCACGATTCAAGGATAGGGCAAACATCAGAATGGCTACAGTCTTTCTCTGGGGGCTGACCTCCCACGATCGAGCCACCCAAACAGCAGTACATTCGCATCTACGCCTTCTGAAGGATGCCTTCCTACCACAACAGGACCAGACGGACGGGTGCAACCCACGCAGACCACCCCATGACCAACCCCCCCCCCCCCCCCCCTGACCCGGCTGACCACGGAACACCCCACACCTCCCACCAGCCGCCCCCCGGGAAACACCGACCCACCAGAGGGAACAAGAGGCTCAAGCTCAAGCCCTCCTCCAACAAATCCAAAGCCTCAACATCCCCCCGAACTACCTCCACACCGTACGACTACCCAAGACACGTGGATGGCACCCTGGTGACCAGGACCCATGCGAATACCCCCTCCAGGCACAGCTTACTACCAACAATCGATACGGGCCCTGCAACCAGCACACACACCCTGGAACGACATCAACGAGAATTGCCCTCGACCGCCCCCCATACGGAACTAACCTTTCCTGGATTGGTACTCACATGAACAACTCCTAACGCAAAGAAGACATCAGGGATACCTAGGACTGGAATGGATTGGCAGTTGCCGAGACCTGGGGATAGGGATACAACTGCGCCAGGGGGACAGCGACCGAGCCACAAACGACACCAGCGGCAGACTACGCTCCCATTATGTCATCACGGTCCAACACCGGTTCACGGGGAAAATCACACTAGCAGCGGACAGCCGGCAAGCAATCCTACGCGCAAAAGCAGACATACGAGCCAGGAACCTATGGGCGCTCAGACACAGGGTAAGCATCAACCTAGGGAAAAGAACGATTGCCCCCCGGTTCGCGCTAAAATGGGGACCCGCAGCCGAAATGAGGGGCGAAACGCAGCATATCTCCAGCCAATACCTAAGCCCCTCCACGCGAAGAGAGGACTGGGAGATAAAACTCATATTACTCTGCCAGCTCAACGCGTGGGACACACCAGCGATGAAAAGCGTACGCACCAGAAGAAAGGAAGATGGCAAATGCCCATACTGCGACCACGTTGGGACCATCGAACACTTCATGACGTGCGTGGACCCTCCACACCCCCAAACACTGATCGACGCCCTGAATGCCAGGCACTCAGCATCCCGAGAAATCCTGAAAAAACACCTCAGCAATGACCCAAGCATCCCAGATACAAACCAACCCCACCGTATGCTCCTCATAGCAGAAGAAGGAAAGCCTACCACCATGCCGGCATCCCACAACATCGACACCGCATGGACCAGGTTGGGGGAACAAGGCGACATGTGCCGAACAGAACGGATTCACCCTGCCGCCGCCCTTGCCAAAGACCTGCGAGAGGAAGGGGAATCATGGAAACCAGACCTCCTCCTCACCCCATCGACCTCCTCACCAAAGATTTATCTGGTCGAAACAACATCACGGTCTGACGAATGGCTCGTCCGATTGGATCAATCAATCTATGCAATGTCCTCAAGCAGCACCACCAGACGTATATGGAACAAAGACGGACTGAGAATCAAACCACCATATAACTTCAAGGACCCCTCATCCCCCGGGGAGAAAACCCCTCTATCAGCTGGCCCTTGGAACCATGGGAATCCAAAACACCACACGGCTACGAACATAAATACCATGAATACCAGAAAAGGATAGGCGGACTCAAGCTGAGTTCCCAAGGACGGTGCGAACCACGGCTCCTCATGATAGCCATGGGAATCAGAGGCATCATAATATATCCCATCAACAGGGTACAAAATAATCAAAGACCTTTTCTCAAGCGCCCAAGCAAAATCAATATATCATGAACTCACCGACATATGCCACGACCACATCCTAAAAGTTTGGAAATTCCTCCACACTTGCCCCACCTAACAGTACCACCCCATATCCTCATCTCAACACCCCCCGAGAATACGCAATATTGCATAAATAAATTGATCCGACACAACCCCCAACACGGGAAAGAACGTCAAAGAGGAGGCAAAATAGATTTTTAAAAAAACAAAAATCAATCAATAAAAAGATATATATATAAAGAGAGGGGCATAAATAAATAAAAATAATAACAATAAATGATAATAAAAATAAATAAATATACATGTATATCCAGGTATAGATATACACACAGCTACATAACTATAGACATAGATATATACATAATAAAAATAATCACAGTTATAACAACGAATAATAAACAGCAAACATAACCTTACTATCTTGTACAAACAATGTTACATGTAAGGCGAATAATAACATCAAATAATAAGCACAACCATGGAAATAACCAACCTAACCATAATCAGGACCAGCTGCCTTCTACAGAGCTCGATGATCCAGTACCATTAAATATCAATATATCGGACATTAGCACGGAACATGAATATATGAACTACATAGAACAAGGGACACAAATGCCAACACGCAGCCAGAACTACACCCTATCTAGGTACCCGTACATACTTTAATATAACATAATCAAAGAAACCCAACACCGGAGACCCAGACACTAGCAAAGTAAGAGACGGAAACAGATCCCAGAAACAGATCTACTCGACCCAGAAGGAATGCAAAAGGGACACCCGAAGCAACAACCGGACCCTGAAAGGATGTCCAGAGGAAACCAATGATCCCGGAGGAGCCTAGGATGGAGATAATGAACAAGGCCACGAAAGACCCAGAAGGAGATAAAGACGGAACATTAAGAACCTGACCGCACAAACACCATATATACGAAATTATCATCCCCCGACTGACATGGAAACACCATGCAGAAGGTCATCAACATGTGTGCGGCCTGTCGTGCTCAACCAAGTGTCATTCCCTTGTGTGACGGGTCGGTCTTCGGATTCACCTCCTCTCACCTTGGGGTTATGCGTAGGTTTGGAGCCCACACGCGGGGACGGGTGAGGGCGGATAACCCTTACTGACAGTTGAATACTTCAAAATACCCCCCCCCCCCTTATACAGTTATTATGACATTAACTTCGATTAAGTCTATATAGCAAAGCAGACCATCGACACATGCGATATAATCCAAATTCCATGTATAAGCTTCTAATGTCGCAATAAAAGCAAAACAATAGTGAAGGCTCTCTCCCCCTCACTTTTCGGAGTGTTATGTAGCAAAGTGAGTTTTAGTTAATAAGTATTTAGACATTAAGGGAAACGAAAGCAAAATACGCAAACAATAAAAATATAACAAACAATATGTTATATATGCATAGTGCAACATGCATGATACAGCAACTTAGGAAGCTATTCTGATGGCAATTTTCAACCGCGACGTGCCCGGAGATTGGCGTAAATTGCGTGCATGGAAGAGACTTAGTCAGATAATCTGCTAAATTTTTCTTCGACGCGATTTTGTACAATTGCACGGACCTTGCACGGCACCTGTCAACCAAGTAATGAAAACGCACCGCAATATGTTTAGTACGGTTCTCACCAAGGCCTCTGGCTGACAAAGAAATAGCTCCAGAGTTATCCTCAAGAATCGGGATGACTCCTGGCGAATAACCCATATCGACCAACACCTTCCGAATGGCCTCCGCCTCCCTTACCGCCTCATTTGCGGCAATAATCTCAGCTTCGACGGTCGAATTTGCAACTACGGATTGCAACTTAGAGAAAACTGAAATCGGAGTCAAGTGAAAGAAGAAAATGAAACCACTTCGAGATCTTCTGTCCTCAACACGAGAAGCGAAATCGGAATCGCAATAACCGAACACAGGGGTCTTTTGCCGGATTTCCTTTGGAATTTCCCCTTCGCCAAGCTTGACTGAATTCTGAGCCAAATGGGTAGGGTCTATGTCCTGAAAAGATTCCATCACGGGCGACCCGGAAAACTCCTTGTGCTTACGCTCCCCCTGCTTAGCGTAACTCCACATCGAAGTGATGGTTTTGTTCGCTCTACGAAAGAAAATCCCACGAGGCGTAACCAAAAAACTGCAAATCTTATCGATGCGCGAATACGCACGAGGGGGGCTCGGAACCATATCCAAAGCTGCCATGTTCAGAGCACAAACGATCAAAGGCTGAGTGTTGACTGCTACGAAAAGTAAGACACCGATGAGAGTACGAAGGTCAAACTCTAAGATGGGATGTCCGGGTTGAGTGGGCGAACCACATCAGAGGTATTGGAGGACTTGGCGGGAATAGCGCCGTCATAGCCAAGCTTGAGCAACACGGCTTTAATATAAACCCTCTGGTGTACAAGGATGCCATTCTCGAAATGATCGAGCAAAATGTTCTTAAAAGAAGTGGCAATACCAAGGTCCTTGCATCTCAAACCACTTTTCTGGAAGAACTTAACTAACTCTAAGTGTTCGTTCTCGTTGGCTACATGCAATCCATCATCAACGTGGAATGTGATCAATGTGGTGTGCAGTGGGTTGTTGTTCTTCACAATCGCATATGACGCCTTGTCTATGGCAAGGGGCTTGAACCCAAACTTAACCACAATCTCATTCAGAACATCGTACCAAAGTAGTCCTGATTCAGGGTGACCGTAATACGCTTTGAGAATGAGCCACACCCACCCAACACGTTCAAAACCAGGTGGAGGGCGTGCGTAGATGGTGTAAGGCATGATAGCGTGCAAATAAGCAGTGACAAAGTCAACAAGCCTCAAATCTCTGTTATGAACAGCAGCGTGCGCAACAAACATGAGAAATGTGCGGTGATGAGCAGTAGGAGAATATGTACGTTTAGCACTAAAATGAATGCCTGATTCCATTAAATCTCCTCTTATTGCTGTCCTAGCCTTACAATAAGTGACCACCTTGAGGGTCTGGCTTTACCGTATCCACCCATGTCAATGGTATTATTTTACTGCCACATCTCCTCGCCTCTGTCTCTCTCACCCATTCGAATGATCTCAACTCTTCCTGCTGTTTTATCTCTTTCTCTCTTGCTGCCTTCTTATCTTGTGGTTTGATGTCGGGAGGCAGTTCAATGGCAGAGTATAAACAGGCATTATGAGCAAAGTCGGGCACTACCTCAAGCAATTTTGCGGCAGTCAATATGTGGTGGTTGTGTTGGCACAACAGTAGCTGGGGTTACACTAACTGGAGGAGCAACTGGTTGCTTCTGGGGTCTAACTCTCTTTTGTCCAGCAGGTATGAGGTTATCACGGGATATCTCACCCTGTGTCCATGAATGAAAAGTAGTGGGGTTGGGCTTATGTGGAGATAATACTGACTGAGTCTGTTCTCCTTCGTCCAACTTGGGCACAACTGGGACTTCAATGCTGACTTCTGGGGTGTTGATAAGACTGGTCGTCCCGGCTGAAATAATTCTATACTTCTCTATCTCACTATCTAACATTCTCTCTGCTTTACCCTCTCCGAAGTCTATAAAATGCGTTGGTTCCATTCTCCCTGAGATTGCCTTTAAAGCTCCCCCTGGACGAATGGCACGTCCCTTTCTGATATGTGTGCGCCACTGCTCTCCATATTGAGTCTGAGCCCATTTTTCTCCAAATTCTGGGGCAGGAACTGCTACCTCAACTCCCTTCAATGGGTCCAGTCGGTCCGACAGTCTTGCCTTCCTATTCTTTGCTTTAGGAAAGGCTATCGCACCGACTGGCGGTGTACTGACACTCTCTTTTTCTGGTTGCGGGTTTCCTCCTGGATCATGGACTTGTGGGGTGACTGGTGGGGACAACTGATCGGCATCCGTATCATTATCACTTTCCACTGCCACAACTTCCTTTCCACAACTACAGCAGACCTAGAAGCACCCGAAATGGGCGAACCCTGTTTCCTAGGATAACTTCCCACTTCAGATCCCTCTATTTCTATAGCGTCGACGATCCCGGTCTCTTGGCTGTTCTCAATATCTCCCCCTGCTATACGAGACTTTGGGGCTGGTGGATCCTTGCTCCAATTCACCCTTTCTAGTTTCTCGTCATCTAGGGGGTCTATCTTGAGAACCTTAGCAGCTACTCTTTTTCCCATGCGATTAACATCGAAACGAACATCTCTCAGATCTCCGTAGATACGCTTACCTATAGGATCACACACTCTGTAATATCCCGTGGCCATGGTCGGTTCGTACCCAAGAAAAATGACCGGCACACCTTTGGGCTCTCCCTTCTTACTCTCCACCTTCATGATAGCAGCACAACCAATGGGTTTTAGGTGTGACATGAGCGGTTTCTTCTTGAAGATGGCTTCAAAAGGGGAAATACCCTTGAACTTTCCGTGTGCGTTAGGTATCCTATTCTCGATGTAAGTAGAGTTCTTCTCCATGTCTGTCCAAAAACTTATGGGCAAACCTGCGTCAAGTCTGGCAGCTGTTGCTGGGCCTTCCATTGTTAGGTGTGATCGTTCTATCACCGCATTACTCTTACTGTGGCCCTTAGGGGAAGGGTAGAATTCTACTCCTGTGTTTTTAACCCAGGACCTAAAAACTCCATAACCCCTATACTCCTGATCTGACTTGACCATTCTAACAGCATTTCCTGTCTGTCGTTCAAAGAATGCAACTGCCTCAAGAAAATAGTCGAAAAACTCGTTCTTTTGTTTTAGGTAGTAGTCTTTTACGTAACCGCTAGCTACGCACTTAATGGTGTACTTATACTTCCTACCATCGTGAGACAATACTAAATAAAACTGAGTGTTCATGACTAAGCATTCTCCTGGGGCCCAATCCCTATCGTGTCTGTTCTTCGAACTGTGATCTACTTCTCGCATCTTAGCTAGACTGCAGCACTCACACTTTCTCACAGCTTCTCTCCAGTCTTCCCCTATGATTGTCCATCCCTGCGCCTTTGCTAGTCTATCCATCGCCGCACCGCCTCTGTGTAATGACATGCGGTGAAGTATAACAAAATGGATGTTCTTGCTCGCATCTGGACGGACAACAGGTAAGAGATATGAGAAATGGTGTGTGTTGTCGTCTACTTTCTCTCCAAGCTCAGTGTCACATTCGTATGTGTAAGGCACATAGTTACAACCATGGTCACATCCCCATCCACACACACAATGATGCTGATACATTTCCACAAAATGAGTAATCAATGATAGCATTTGGCGCAGTGAGTTGTTGTGTGGCACTGTGGTTTATGTGCTTCTTCTTTCGACTCTTTGGTTTAGCAAGCTTCTCTCTACTGTCAACCTGCTTCCCTGTGTGTGGGTCAAAGATGAGGTTAGGATCTAGTTGCTTTATGCCAGGCTTATCCCAAACATAGATATTGTTCTGGGCTCTGCGTCCTTGCGCAAGGATTGCTCCCTTATCTACAGGTATGGATCTGTCTAGCAAGATGATCTGTCCGTTCTGATGCAATACAGCATTTCCTGAATTATCCCAAGTGGCGGTAAATATCAGGGTATAGAGCAGATCTGGGTTGTAGACCGCGTTTTTAGCAACTACGTCTATTTCTTCTCCGACTCCCGCTAACTGCACTGACATCTGACCTTTCAGCGATGTAGTTATAATGCTGTTAGCTGTTCTGAACTTGGCCTGTCCTTTCACTAGATTAGTGAATAACTCTTTGTTAGGTGAAATATTTGTGTTACAAGCACTATCGTCAACTATAGTACAACAACCAATTCGACTAAAGGGACAGGGTCCCTTTTTTTTCGAAATTACGGTGATTTTGACCATAGTCACAATTTGTTCAAACATGCACGATGCATCATTGTTTACTTGTTTTTATTGTTTTTAACCGTACAAATAGTATGTAAAATCTTTTCCGGTAATGTTTGGATGATTTTTGTCTTAGTATCAGACTTTAACCGGTACACTGTCAGAAACGTACTAAATTCATCCTAAGTCTAAGCAGCCGATTCAAAATTGAGTGTTTAAAAGATGAAATCAGCAGTGTCCGACTGAAAAAGAAGCAAAGCAATTAATATTATTAGTATAAGCTGCATAAAAAATTTAGAATTATTATGATCAACACACCCACACCGTATACGTACCGAACATAGCCCGGTGGGGGGGGGGGGGGGGAGGTGGTGGTGCGGTTATTATTAGTAACATGAAAGCAAAGATTAAATCAGCTGCATCGAGAAGCAAACAAGAAAAACAATGAATATATTAGTATAAGCTGAAATTAAACTTAGAAATATGATCAAACACACCCATACCACACCGAACCGGTGCCCGCCCGGGGGGGGGGGGGGGAGGGGTTGTGAGGTTATTATGATCAAAACAAAGATTAAATCAGCTGCATCGACTAACAAACCAGAAAAGCAATAAGTATGTTTGTATAAGCTGAAATTAAAACTTAGAAATAATATTATTATGATCAAACACACCCATACCGCACCGAACCGGGGCCTGCGGGGGGGGGGGGGGGGGGGAAGGGGGGTAGGCGGTATTATTATGGGAATTTCAGCGTAGTTGATGCAAAATTAAGCCACCTATCTGCGTAAGGCCATACTAGCTAACGCAAAATTGAGCCACCTATCTGTGCTCGATTGAATTTCTCCCGAACCGCCACCCGCAGCGTTACGTAATAACAACTGTTGCATCAACTGCGGGTCGGACATGGGATCGCTGTTCACGGTCATTGCATGCTGCTGTTTCAGCTGCTGCTGCTTCTTCTCCATCTCCTGCTGCTTCTTCTCCATCTCCTGCTGCATTTGATTCTTTTCCATCTCCTGCTTCTTCTGCTCCTCTTTCATCTTGTTAATCTCATTCTTTATCTCCTGCAGCTGAGCCTGCAACTTGCGCTTCTTGCTCATCTTGCTCTTCAGAATATGTTTCTTCTTTATACGTTTGTTTTTATTCTTCTTCTTCTTTTCTTCTTCTTCTTCTTCTTCTTCTTCTTCTTCTTCTTCTTCTTCTTCGCCCTCCTCCTCCTCCCCTTCTTCTTCCTCCTCCTCCTCCTCTTCTTCTTCCTGCTTCTTCTTCTTCTTCTTCTTCTTCTCCTTCTTCTTATTGTTATTCTTGAATGCATCAGTGAGCATCTTTTATACATCGGCAGCCGTCAGTGGCTAAAGGCAACATAAAAAGGATGTTTGAAATGGAAATGCAAAACAATCATCATACCTGAGGCGTATTCTGAGGGCTTTGAGTCAGAAACTTGCCTGTCTCCGCTATCACAATAATATGTATCAAACATGTAAAAAGCATAATATTTATCAAACTGGTAATTTACCGTCTCTTGGAGGTTTTTTTTGTTTTTGTTTTTTTTTTTTCTTCTGAAGCTGGTGGCTTGCCTGATGTTTTCTTGCCCTTTTTCTTTGCGGGTGTCTCAGGAACCACCACCACTTGCTTTGATTGAATTGCCTGCTCATTCAGGCTTTCTGCAGACAGATCACAAACATAGCATGAATGGGTGCGGTGAAAAAAGATGTTATATGTACCGTGCTTCACTTTTGCAGTTCTTTTTTGTTCAAGGTTCCAGAGCAAAGCTCTCTCCCTGAACTTGCGAAGCATGGTCAGCTTAGCGTGATCCACATTGCCCACGTACGGCAGGAGCAGAGGTTTGATGACTTTATCAAAGGTCATGTTTTTATCTTGCAGACGTTTGGATTGATCTGCATTGACCTTGTATATATCCAGAAACTGGAGCTCTTTCTTCTCTGGCTTGTCATCACCTTGCCAGATATTCCTCACCGCAAGTACGTCCTTTCCAGCGGCTGTGTAAGTTAAAAAAAAAAGAGCCAAGGCAAGAAATAATATTTAGTTTGAAACAAAACCAAAACATAACAAGAAATCAAGCAATGATTACTTCTTGCCCTGGCCCCTTTTTTCTTCTTCCTCCATCCATTGGCAAGATGGATCGCCAGTCTAAAATTTAGCATTTTGCAACAAAAAATTTAATATTTACGTTCAAGATCATACCCCATTCCACCTGCAGTTTCTCCGTCCGATGTGTACACTAGCCTTGTTGGGCCTAGCTCCAATCCGCTTGCGACAAGCTGCACCCCTTGTAAAACAACTGCCTCCTTGAATTGTCCTGCATCGTCAGCGTACTTGATGATTGGCCTAAAATAAACAAAAAAAGAATATTATAATAATGTATGTAATTGCATTATATGTATGTGTATATCCACTCATACCCCAGCTGTATCCCCGCCATACCCCCAGTATGTTTGTAATATGTAACAATATAGTATATTAGTATGAAAAAGGAAAGAGCAGGAGGAAAAGAACAACAAGAAGGAGGAGGAAGAGAAGAAGAAGAAGAAGAAGAAGAAGAAGAAGAAGAAGAAGAAGAAGAAGAAGAAGAAGAAGAAGAAGAAGAAGAAGAAGAAGAAAAGATGAACGGAAAAGAAATAAAAGAAAGAAAGAAAAGAAAGGAAAGCAAGAAGAAGAAGAAGAAGAAGAAGAAGAAGAAGAAGAAGAAGAAGAAGAAGAAGAAGAAGAAGAAGAAGAAGAAGAAGAAGAAGAAGAAGAAGAAGAAAAGGTGAAAGGAAAAGAAAGAAAAGAAAGAAAGAAAAGAAAAGAAAGCAAGAAGAAGAAGAAGAAGAAGAAGAAGAAGAAGAAGAAGAAGAAGAAGAAGAAGAAGAAGAAGAAGAAGAAGAAGAAGAAGAAGAAGAAGAAGAAGAAGAAGAAGAAGAAGAAGAAAATATGAAAGGAAAATAAAGAAACGAAAAAGAAAGAAAAGAAAGAAAAGTAAGAAGAATAAGAAGAAGAAGAAGAAGAAGAAGAAGAAGAAGACGAAGAAGAAGCAGAAGAAGAAGAAGAAGAAGAAGAAGAAGAAGAAGAAGAAGAAGAAGAAGAAGAAGAAGAAGAAGAAGAAGAAGAAGAAGAAGAAGGAAGTACCCATCCTGAAACTTCACCGGCTTGGCGTTCGTGTCTACAGCTGTGAAACGAAGCTAGACTTGCTAGCATACACTCTTCAATGACCCGGCTTAACTTCAGTGAAATTGTCACTTTGATCTTTAACATCTTCTTCTTCTTTCTCTTTTTCTTCCTCTTTTTCTTCTTCGTCGTCTTCTTCGTCGTCTTCTTCGTCTTCTTTTTCGTTCTTCCCTTGTCCTTTCCCTGCCTTCTTATTTTCTTCTCCTTCTACTTCTTTTTCTCCTTCTCCTTCTTCCCCTTTCTTGCCTTTTCCTTTCCCTGCCTCCTTGCCTTTCTTTCCTTCTCCTTTTTCTTCTTCTTCTTTGTTCTTTCCTTTGCCTTTTCCTTTCCCTGCCTTCTTATTTTCTTCTCCTTCTACTTCTTTTTCTCCTTCTCCTTCTTCCCCTTTCTTGCCTTTTCTTTTCCCTGCCTCCTTGCCTTTCTTTCCTCCTCCTTTTTCTTCTTCTTCTTTGTTCTTTCCTTTGCATTTTCCTTTCATTGCCTTCTTTCCTCCTTCTCCTCCTTCTTCTTCTACTTTTTCTTCTTCTTTCTCTTTCTTGCCTTTTCCTTTCCCTGCCTTCTTGCGTTTCTTTCCTTCTCTTCCTCCTCCTTCTTCTTCTTCTTTCTTACCTTTTCCTTTCCTTGCATTCTTTCCTTCTCATCCTTCTTTTTCTTCTTTCTTTTCCCCTTTGCTTTTTCCTTTCCCTGCCTTCTTTCCTGCTGCAGCTGCTTCTCCCCCTCCTGCTCCTTCTTTTTCTTCTGCTTTTTTTTCCTTTGCCTTCTTCTCCTCTGCCTTCTTCTTCTTCTTCTTCTTCTTCTTCTTCTTCTTCTTCTTCTTCTTCTTCTTCTTCTTCTTCTTCTTCTTTTCTTATCTTTTTAGTTCGAGGCTCAGAAGGATTAAGGAAGTTGGTTTGTTTCCTCTCCCTCTTGTGTACGACTTCAATCTCTCCCAGCTTGTCGTCCCATTTCTCTGCCTTGAACAGGTCCAACACGCCTTGCTTGCTGTATGAGTACTTCATACCCCTCACCAAAGCTGCAAGCATACCTTCCCCAAGGTCGTACTTAGAAAAGACATGTGGGGGTATGGTAACTTTGTCTTTTAGCACGGGGTCTGCTTGGCCGTTGACAAGGAGATAATACTTGCCTCTTCTATCAATGCATACTCCTTGCAAAGACTTCGCTATTGTCTTTGGCATACTGCTCGACTTCGACTTCCAACGGTGGTCGGGTACGATATCGGGAAAATTTTGGTAATACTTCAGGCATTTTTCAAGCTTGTAGCAGGCAAAAAAAAAACATGAAGGGGTGGTGAGAATTCCTGCGCTCCTTGCATCGCTTGTGAGGCTTTCTGCATGACGTTTACTCATTTCCATATGTTTCCATATCATTAAAAATCATGGAAACGTGAAACTTTCCTTGTACACATGTCTAGGCTGAGTGAAAAGCGCAGGAATTTTTTGGTGGAAAGGGACGGAATGAATCTACATTTTCAAAAATATAAAGAAAGAAACAAGTTCTTAGTGTTTGAGAATGTGCAATTTTATAAAATTCTATGATGCTGCATGATGAAGTAATATTAGCTTTTCCGTCGTTACTTATCGTCTCCGTTCAGAACAAGATGTGAATTTTTCACAATCATACATATCCCTTTCAACAATATTGCAGCTCCCAGAACTACTGCAAGCTCTTTTTTTTATTGCACCTTATCAGTTTCCAAATCTTGTCAGATCATGAAAAAACATGGAAACAAATTTCATGCGTGAAAAAATAATACAGAAAACAGGAGAGGCGCAAGAATTTTTATGACCATACATCATCTATCCATTCGAACAATTTCCTGCGCCCAGAACTACTACAAACGTTTGTTGTTTATTACACTTATCAGTTTCCAAGTCTTTTCAGATCATGAAAAAACATGGAAACAAATTTCATGCTTGAAAAAGTAATACAGAAAACAGGAGAGGTGCAGGAATTTTTATAACCATACATGTATCCATTCTTCTTCTTCTTCTTCTTCTTCTTCTTCTTCTTCTTCTTCTTCTTCTTCTCCTCCTCCTCCTCCTTCTTCTTCTTCTTCTTCTCCTCCTCCTCCTCCTCTTCCTCTTCCTCCTCCTCCTCTTCCTGCTCCTCCTCCTCCCCCCTGCCCTCCTCTACCTTCTTCTTCTTCTTCTTCTTCTTCTTCTTCTTCTTCTTCTTCTTCTTCTTCTTCTTCTTCTTCTTCTTCTTCTTCTTCTTCTTCTTCTTCTTCTTCTTCTTCTTCTTCTTCTTCTTCTTCTTTTTCTTCTTTCTTTCTTTCTTTCTTTCTTCTTTCCTCTTTCTCTTCATCCTCCTCCTCCTCCTCGTACCCTAATATGCTTTTTTTTTTTCAATATCTACATTGTAAAATGGCTTTTTTTTACCAACCACGAAAACATATTCTATTCCATTTTGGATATTATATTTTTAATCAATGAAAAAATAATAATCTAGCAAACTATTTCATAACTGTACTCTATTGTTGATATTTCAAACCATTCAAAACATAATTACGCTAATTTTTTTTCCCGTGCAAAAGCATTTTTTGATTTTTTTACTTTGTCACCAAATCACAACTTAAAAACAGAAAAATACTATTTTCTGGTAAATATTTATATATATTATATAATTCCAATATGTGCAATAGGTTCACTACAATAATTGTCTTACTTAGAGTAGTTATTTGTGTTGTGTCTGTGTAATTACATGCTTGAAAAAATAAAGTTAAAAAGTTGACCTTTTCCACAAGTTGGAAAAATTAATTTTTTTGTTTTCTAATTACAATACTAACACTTTACAAAGATATGATATGTTTCAATACACAATACATGCAACCTCTTTTCATATTGAAGTTTGATCTCAAGCATATATTTTTCATTTGAATATATTTTAGAAAAACATGAAATTTAGTAAATTTTCATGACGTTTTCTATAAAGCCTTTTATAAAATTGATCATACTACATGTATATTATAGTTCTAAGTGTATTATCTTGTGGTGGTGATCAGGCTAGGCGACTTCTCTGCTCACACGCGCGCCTGCGAGCACGTGGTGCGCAGCAGCGCGGAGGAGGGGCACGCACGCAGCCAGCGAGAGCTGGGCCTGCAGCTGCTGCAGCGCAACCAGACCGACGAGGGTCTGGCGTGGCTGCGGAGGGCCGCCGCGCAGGGTGACAGAAAGGCGCAGTTTACCTTGTTTCACAACGTGGAAGACGACGCCGAGGCTGAGCGCTTCCGCCTGGCAGCCTTGACAGCAGGGTACTCAGAGGCTTGGCTGAATGAGGCCGAGGGCCGCTGCTACGGAAAGTGGTTCAAAGCCAAGCACGGCTTCAAATTGCTGTTGCGAGCAATGACACACACGGCCCAGGAGTGTTGCGAGGCAGCCCCCTGCCCCGTAGTAGCCCTAGCCTGCAATCAGTGGCGTAGGGAACTAAAATGCTTTGATGAGAACTATTTCTACGAGTCTGACCGCGTGCGCTTCTTGGAAAAAGCAGAGCAGAAGGTTCCGGACGCAATCACTGCTTACACCTTAGCCAGAATGTACTGGTGGAATGAGGGCCCCTCCGCGCAGGCGCTCGTTAGGTTTCGACGCGCAATTTCGCTGCTTACGGCTTCGCACGACGACACTAAGTTGCGGGAAGGGTGGCGGTCGGGACTAGCGCACTGGCTGCTGTGCAGGGCCTACCATTGCAAGTACGCCGCCTCGCCAGCCGAGCGCCGGCAAGTCCGCGCGTTGGAGGCCGAGGCCGCAGAGATCTTGCTGCAGCTGCCTCAGCCGGACTCTTCCGACTTGTACGAGCTAGGTGTGTGCTGGTTGCTAGGACGCGGCGTGGCTCAGAACCACATGCGGGGTGTCGCGGCACTAGAGCGGGCGGTCGCCTGCGCCTGGCCCATCCCGAGTAAGCACCTGGCCGCGTACAGGCTCGGTTGTTTGTACTTGTCGGGGGGTGCCGCGCTGCCGATTGACAAGCCTCGGGCCTGGTCCCTGTTTTTGTCTACAACGGAGGAGGAGCAGGAGGACCCCGGCGAGGGTTCGGGCGACTTGGACCTTGTCGGTTACTTGCACAAGCTGTGTCCTCCCGGCAAATGGGACAATGCGTACGACTGGCTCTACTTTGGGTTAGGACCTGACCAACCTAGAAAATTCCTCGCGGTTGCTCTGTTCGAGCTTGGCCGGCTGTGTGTGGCGCCCTGGCGGCACAAGCTACGCGGCGGAGGGGGCGTGCCTCCAGACGAGGGGCCGTGGTCTTCGCTCGAAGGTCGGGATATCGTGTTGCTGTTCTCGCTAGCGGCTACGCCGGATGAAGCTGAGCTTATCTACCATGACAACAACTCTTTCTCGAGCAACCAGTGCGACCCCTTGACTCGCGCGCACACAGCGGCGAAGGACAACAAAGTTTTGCAAGATAGGTCCAAATGGCACGATTTACAGATGAGACAGCTGATTTGCGTGGGCCCCAGCTGCGAGCTATGCGGAGGGGCCGCCCTCCTGGGGGGAAATTGTGATAAGGCGGCTCTGTTGGCTAGAGCGGAGCAAGAGCACAGCTCCGCCAGCCGCGCGGTAGCGGGCTGGCTAGAGAGCTGTCCGAACTTTGAAGAACTTACAGCAGACGAAGCGAAGCGCGCAAGAGCGCAGTGCGAGCGCCTGGCAACCGCCTGCGATGCGTACGCCCAGGGCATCATGGGGCTCTACGTGTGCGAGGCAGAGGTCCACAAACTCCGTTGGCTGCGCTTGTCCGCGCGCGGCGAGAAACATGGCTTGCGTTGGCAGGTGCTCTGGCAACTGGGCTTAGACCTGTGGAAGTCGCAAGCGCCCCGCGCTGCTACCCAGGCAGAGCGCGCCTTGCTGGAGCTGGAAGCGATGGAATGCTTTGAGCAAGTAGCAAGCGAACGCACACAGCTGGCCCGGGACAGCCTGGGCAGCCCGCGCACCATCTAAGGAAGACAAGCACAAATAAAAGAGAACCGTTCTCAATTGTTTTCTTTGTTGCAATTAATAAAGAACCAGTGCTTTGAGGGGACAGACAGGTTATCCCCCCCCCCCCCCCTCCCTCTCACTTCTTTTAAATCCACTACAGAAAAAAAATGGTCGATTTGTTGCACATAGGCCATATTTCACCAGAAAAGTAAAAGCAGTGAACAGAGCGACACGGTCGCAGCCTCAATGCGTTCTCGTCGCCGCGGGGCCAAACGCCAACGACTTTCGCCGCGCGTCTGTACGCTATTTACCCTGCCCGACAGCCTTTGGCCTCTGGTTAGGGTCTTGCTGGGTGCTGACCAGCTGGTTAGCGTAGCTTCGACTTGCAAAGAAGCCCTGGCGCTGTGCAAGCGACCGTCTTTCTGGATGGGCTTTATGCAGCCAGAGTTTAATCTTAGTATTTCTGCCTGCAAGAAAATACTCACCGTGTACCGCAGACTGTGCTTGGCAACCAAGACTGCGGTTCACGTTGTTCTCTGTGCTGCTGACCAAACCGAAAGCGCCGTAAATTTGTTGCGTGGTATTCACGTGCGTGATCTGACTTACCTCGGCTATGAAGAAGAAGTAGTAGAAGCAGACCCCGGCCTTGTTCGGCTGCTGTCGGCACCTGCCTCTGTCAGCCGGCTTGTCGTCACTGCCTTCGACGAGGACCTGGTAGTTGTGCTAGCCGGCCTGCAAGCGCCCCTTGCAATCTCCGAACTAGTGTTAGAAGAAGACTCTAGTATCACGGACGACGCACTGGCCGCTGTTGCAGGGCTCTGTTCGCTCGTTTATCTGAAGCTGGACTCGTGTTGGAAAGTCACCGACAAGGGGCTGAACTGCTTGCGAGCGCTTACGAGGCTTGAGAGGCTTGAACTAATAGCCTGCAATCTAGCATCTGACAGCAGCTTGAGTTTCTTGCAAGATCTTAGCAAACTCGGAGCTATGTCGCTAGCCTGCTGCCGCCCGATCGCAGCCGCAAGTCTAAGGAGCATAGCGTCGCTTCCCAGGCTCCTGCAGCTAAGCCTGCTGACTTTTCGAGAAGTCACCTGCGACGAACTAGTACAAATTTGCGATTCCAAATCCCTAAGCTCGTTACGTTTATACTGCTGTCCAGCTATTGCATTAGAAACGCTGGAGCAACTCAGGAGAGCAAGGCCTCGTGTAGATGTGAATGTAATAACCGAGGCTGCTCTCTATGATTTCTTTAACCCCCCCCCCCCTCACACACACACCATCTAATGATGAACAAAAATGAAAGATAACCGTTCTCAATTGTTTTCTTGGTTGAAATTAATAAAGAACCAGTGCTTTGCAGTTTGCAACTGGCACACTACTGCAAAAAGTTCCGAAATTGTTTTTCCGGTTTACTTGCACAAGCTACGCGGCGGAGGGGGGGCTTTTGGTGGCTATGTAGCCCAGCTTCTCGCTATCTAAGAATTCTCTGAAGCTTGCGTTCACAAAGTTAGATTTATTAATCAAGAAAGTCTTTATCGAAGAATCTTCTTCTAAAGCACCCTTTGCTCTCTCTCTCGTCTGCCTCTAGACGCGCAGCTCCAGCAAGTACACCAATGGGGGGGGGGGGGGGGGGGTCACGATCCGACATAGGTGGCCAGAGACTCGCGTGCAAAAGCGGAGCCCAGACTTGCCGCCTGCGACCAGTATTGTGCGCCCTTAGCTTCATCCTTGGGCACTGAGACGCCAAAGAAATGGTAAGCGCCAAGCAAACAACGCGCGCCCGCATGGTATTGCGCAGAAGCCTTGGCAGCCCACGCAGCAGCCTGGCCGCGCATCAGGCCAAAAAGTTTCTTGAAGTAAAAACCGGGGTCGCTGCTGACCTTAAATTCTGCAAAGTTGACTTTGGCTTCAGGCCCTTCTAAGTACTCGACGGCGTGCCACAGACTGTCCAGGTAAGGCCAGGAGCACTGGGCGCTGCGCTCTGCTGACTCAAAGGCACACGTGTACAACAAAAAGGCGAGCTCCAGGTTGCCACAGCTCATGCCTCGGCCCGCCGATACACAGCCGGCCAGGAGGTACAGCGCCTCTGCGTGCCAGAGCGCAGGTGCAAGACACAGCAGCTCCACGGCAAGCCTTTCGTTTTCCTTGCTGGGGCTTTGCTGGAGCAGTGCCTTGGCCTGGGCGAGCTCGGGCTCCCCGAGCTTGCCGAGCTCGCCGGGCTTAGACCGCAGGGCTCTCCACAGGCGCCTCTCTTCGTCGATTCCAAACTCGCTGCTCTTAGGGTTCAGCCAGGCGCCGGGCGTCTTCTCCTCGCACTCTACGCACTCTGCGGTAGGCGCCGAAGAACCGAAACCGGCGCGCGCTGGCTGCCAGCTCGCTCTGCTTGAAGTGACGTGCAGGCCGGCCACGGGCAGCTCGGGCATGTCGCGGAACAGACTGCACTTGGTCATGTGTTCTCGGGCATACTTACAAAAGGCTGCTGCCTTGCGCGCTGCTACGCTTCCTATGTAGGCCAGCTTTTCGTTATCCAGATATTCCCTGAAGCTTGAGTTCACAACATCTGGCATCAACATGTGCGCGGACGCCCCCCGGCTGGAAATAAGGTGCTAGAAGGGGATGCCCGCGATTAGCACGTGCCCATTTGCGCGCTTCGAACAAGGAGAGGGGCTTCCTTAGATTGGCTAAATCTGCAAAGTCTCCCAAGTAAATTGGCTCGGTTGTCATAATTCCAAGGTTTTTGTGTCGACGCGCTAGCTTCCCTAATTTACGACGCAGACTAGGCACAGAGGTCCCATTAGTGTGGTGTTTGTCTGCGCTGGCGGCTACAAGCATACCCATCCTGACTTGACCTTGCCGAGACTGTTTTTTTTTCTTGCTAGCTTTCTGCGAGGGCAAATCTATCTTGCCCCAGCTTTCAAGGGAAAGCGGGGGGTGGGGGGAGCGGCGCCCCCCCCCCCCCCCCCCCACACACACACAACCCCCCCTCCCCTCCCCCCCTTTCGGCCCGCGCCCGTGCTGGAGCGCGCACCACTTCCGGCCCGGTCTTTTAGAGTACTTCACAAGCTTAGTCAGCACATCCAAATGCCAGGGGAAATCTGGAGTACGTTGAATCCGACGGCGCCCTGTCGGTACCATGGCTCGGCCACCGTGCGCATGGTCGGAAAAACATGAAAAATATGAAAAGAGAAAAAAGAAATTTTTTCTGTCCGATAACCACAGAAACAGACGGTCAAGAGGATGCTCTAAGTACCTATTTACCCGTGTCTCCACGAGCTATTCTCCTTCCTGACCTTTATACTAACGTCCCCCCAAATTATGACCCTGCAACAAGTCCGAATCTAGATTTTAATAACATCCAAGAATGCTAGCCTACTATTCTTCTGCGTTTAGCACTAGGCTCAGCTTTTAGCGCCGAGGCCTGCTCACGAAGTGCTTCTCTCACGCGCATCAAAGCAAAGCCCAGCAAGTTGAGCCCCTTCCATTCCTTCATGTTGGTAGCACGCGGATCAGAAGACGACAGACCTATCCCCCAGATCCGGTCGTAGGGGGACGCTTCTGCCAACACCTTGTTGCCTGTGCCCTCGAGGGCGTCGTGCAGCTTAGGGGTTTGGTGGAATTTATGCAGGTTCCCTTGGTACACAATCTCCTCACGATGCTCTTCCCAGAAGGCAGGGTCAAAGCCCCGCACATTCCGTCCCAGCTTCTTTTGTTTCTTGGGGTCCTGGGTAGCCAGAATTGCTCGACGGTACTTTGCATCTCCGAACAAGCGAGCCTTCTCTGCCATCATCCACTGCTCTGCACAGGTATACCTAAGACCGTCCACAGTAAACGGAGACTTGTGCCACTGTGACCCCCAGTCAGACTTGCCCCAGAAAAAGACGAAGCCTTCTGCGGGAGAGCCCAAGGCTCGTTTCGTATATACAAGATTTTGTTGGCTAGGGGACTTCTTCATTGTTGGTTGCGAAGGAGATTTTGGTAAAAAGGAAGCTACTTTTCTCTTTTTTTATTACATTTAATCATAAAAGAAACAGAGGTCGTTGGCGCCAGGGTTTTTGCTTCTTCAGGCTAGCAGGGGGGGGGGGGGGTCCCCCCCCCCCTTCGGCCCTTTGTTTGTGGTAAAGTAAAGAGAAATAGAGGAAAAAAAAACCAAGCAATGCTAACCAGAAAGAAAAGAAGACTAGCTGACAACACCCCCAAGGCCAGTGACATTCGGGGGCTCGACGATTGCGAGGACGACAGCAAGACAAAGCCGGCGGTCGCCACTGTTGTCGTGAACAAGCCCGCTGTTGAGCTGTACCAGACCCTGTTGGCCACGGCGTCGAAGCTGTGCCAGCTGCAGGACGGACACTTTGGGGATGGACTGGCCGAGGAATCAACTACTTTCCTCCTACAACAACTAACCTCGGCCGGCGGATTTAACCTTCGGCTGGTAGGCATGCGTACCAAGTGGCAAGAACTACCCCGCGCAGTTGCGGCGGCCCAGCAGCAGCTCACATCCGCCATTGACAAGCGCAAGCAAGACGTGCTAGCTCTGGAGGCCAAGAGCGCGTCGCTGTGTCTGCGCATGGAACAAAGCTCCAAGCAAGAGCAGAAGGAGCTCAGCGACGAACTCTACTGCATCCGCCAAATGATCGGGAAGCACAAGGCAGAGCTGCATGAACTGTTGGGCCGGGAGACGCTAGAGGTGGAGGCCGGCGTAGAGCGCGAGGAATGTCTCGTCGAGCTCTCCTTTCTGCGCCATTCTTGGAGCTCCAGGAAAAAAACTCGAGCCTCGATCCGGCAGGCCTGTCTGTACGTGTTTGGTGGCTGTTGCGCGGGCGGCACGGACCCCTACCCCAAACGCCTTGGTCATACGTTCTGCTACGACGCCAAGCAAAACAGCTGGACACGACGCGGCGAGCTTCACAGGCCCCGCGCGCACCCCGCCGGCTTGGCCGTGGGCAAATACCTGTACGCCATGGGGGGAGTTGACGTCGGGAACCGCCTGAGAGACGTAGAGCGCCTAGACATATCCCGGCAGGACGCGAGGTGGGAACAGCTGCCGGCTCTGGCGCAGGCCTGTGTAGGCGCCCTGGCGTTGGCGCTCGGCAGCAACATCTACTTGCTCGGCGGGTCGGGCGACCTTACAACACTGGCACGCGTCGCGGTTTTTGACACGACTACCAATGTCTGGTCCGAGTCGGTACCTATGTCCAGGGCACGGGCTTATCCAGGCGGGGGTGTGCTGGGGGGCCGGCTCTACGTCTTTGGTGGCAGGAGCGACGAAGACGAACCCCTTGCCTGCGCGGAACGGTGCAGCCCCGGAGGCTCGTGGTCCGCGGTGGCACGCTTGAGGGTTGCGAGGTGGGGTTGTTCGGCGGCCGTGCCGAACAACAGACTGTATGCCATCGGCGGCCTGAACTCTCTCGACCAGGTCCTAACCTCTGTCGAGCGCTATGACCCGGCCCTGGACGTCTGGGAGGAAGTCGCGCCGCTGCGTCAGGGGCGCGAGGACTCGGCCGCGGCCGTCCTGAACGGGGAACTGTACGTGCTGGGGGGCTCCAGCTGCGAAGGTAAAGCGCTCGCAAGCGTAGAGCGCTACGACGAGCACCATAATGCCTGGCAACACGTCACTGACTTGCCTATGAAAATAAGCCGGGCGGCCTGTGCCGTAGCGGGCTGACACCCAATCGACCTTCTTTTGTTTCTCTAATTTATTAAAAAAATACTCAGAGCGTTGGAAATTTGATACAGAGAGAGTTTGCCGACCAGGGTGCTCTTCCGTCCGAAATCTTAACAACAACTTTTCAGGGTAACCCCTCTCCAGCCTGCGCAAGCCGACGAGGTTTTTCAGACGAGAATCGGGGCGCGTACATATACCGGCCGGCCCCACGTTCCAAAAAAAGGGGCCGGTGGTTTTTCCGGGGAAACACAAACAGACAAATTGGCGACAAGTTTCATTCAAGAAACGGGAAAGAGAAAAAGTCCAGTTCGAAAGGAATTTATCAGAAAGGCGCCGGGGGGAGGGGAGAAGGGAGGGGGGGAGGAGGGGGGAGGGAGGAAGGGCGCCCCTCTCTCTCCCTCCCCTTTTTTCTGTTTGAAGGAGGAAGAGAAAGGGAGAAAGAGGGGGGGGGGGGGGCGCGCCCCCCTCCCCCTTCCCCTCTCTCCCCCGCTCCCCCTTCTCTTCCTCCCTCCCTCTTCAGGTCGGGGGGGGGGGGTATGAAAAACTTGTTATTTGCGCAACAAAAAAGAATTTTGGCGCGCGGTTTTTTCCGCGGGAAAACGTGCGTTACCTTTTACAGAGACCGGAGCGGCCCGTTCATTTGGCGCTAAATTGCGCTATTTTACACTGGGTGTGATACGGCCGGAAAAGGCAGTGTTTCCGAGTTTTTCAGTGGAACTGCCATTTTTAGCCGTATCACTCCCAAGGTTTGACCATATCAAACTCTCCTTCCGGGGGAGAGTACAAAAAAGAAGAGTTTTTTTAATTAAAAAGCTTGACAAAGTCTTACACTTTGGCACCAACTTGCAGGCCGTTAATCAAGGCCAGTGTCTGTCGCGTCGTTGGTCAGCGAGTTGACGCTGGCCTTGGACACTTTGCTCCGAGATTCACAGGTTACGACCGCTTTTTGTAAAGGGCACCAAAGAAGCGGCCCCGGCGAGAACAAAGCAGGCACGCTCACAATCAGGCCGGGCGAGAGCTTGAAGCTTGTAGTCTCGGTGATTTCAGTATATTTGACCTCGAGTTCTTGCTTTTGCTCTAAGAGCGAAATCTGCCTACCATGATTGCCAATAATCTGATGTAGTCTTATCAACTCCTGGCCTAGCTCTCGATCTGGAGACTCCAGCTCATCTTCTGCAGGACACTGGCGAAGCTTTAGTTCAAGCACTTGTAAATCCTTTTGCACAAGGGTCAAATCCTCGTGGCGTTTCTGGAGTTCCAGGGAGCGCCTCTCCCGTTCGGAATGAGCTTTCAAACTCAAGTTGCCCCAAAGATACCTGTGCTGCAAATGCAGCGAGCCATCTTCCTCAACCGTCGCCTTTATTACCTTGCCTTGCAGCTCAAACATGTGCTCCCCGGTACCCGGAACCTTGGTAAGAACATTCATGTCAAGAGCAGAGAAGAGTTCGCCCCTGGAGCAGGTCTCGTCCATGTTGCACCCCCGCACCTGAATATACAAGCACACGGGAGAGAGAAGGGGCAGGGGGAAGCCAAGAAAGTAAAAAAAAAAATGAAATAAAAAAGTCTCGACAAGGGAAAAGGAAAAAGAGGGGGGGGGGGGGCGGGGGAGAAGTAGAGGGGAGGGGAGGCACAAGACAACTTTAAAGGGGAGAGGGGGCGGGGGGGGGGGGGGGGGGGGAGGGCGCGCCAAGAAAGTGCAAAAAAGAATACGCTGAATTAAGGCTCGACAGTCTTACACTTGGCACTGAGAACTAGGAGAGGGAGAGGGGAAGGGCAGGGGAGGGGGTAGCACGAATTGTCTTAGTCCTCCCCGTCTGAGAACAGGGGGGGGGGGGGGGGGGGGTAGGTGGGTCGGGCTTAGTGGAGGCGTTTTATGTATTTTTTTTGTAGCTTCTGCGCCCTTCCCCCCCCCCCCTCCATTCCCCTGCCCTTTGAGCCCCCTGAGCCCCCCGGGCTCAGGGGGCTCGAGCGGGGGGGCGCCCCCCCCCCCCCCCCACTGTGTCAGCTCCAAAAAAAGTCTACCTATTTCTGACCCCCCCTCTAAAACCACAAATTTAACCTGGTTACTTTGTGACCAGGTACAGGCATTGCCACAAGAAGACCGACTTGCTTTATGGGCCCTGTCTTTGCTACAAACTCCGTCTAGATCTTCTGACGAGTAGCTCTCGAATGAGGCGACGCACTCCTTGGGACCTTAGCAACCGTATTCATCTTCTTGTGTCTAGGGAAATTCTTCTCCTTCCGCCTCTGATTTTGAGCACTTGCTCGATATCAATGCGCCCATGCAAGAAGATGAATACGGTGCAGACCGCAGCTTGTGACCTTTCCGTGGTTGTGACCGCAAAATTCTACTGGCAACCCTCGACAACTCCACACACGTCTGGCCCGCTTCTTTACACTAACCGTAACCTCAAGCTTGTCTCCCCTCCCCTCCAGCTCCGCAAGTGCTGTTTCGTTTTGGCCAAATCGGAACAAAGCTGTTTGGCGTTATAATCATGAACCTCGCGTCCGAGGGCAGGGGGTGCAAAGGCCCCCCCCCTTTGCAAAAATGCAGGGGAGTGGGGCACCCCCCTACAAAAAATGCGGGGGGGGGGGGGGGGCACCCCCCCCCCTCCTACTCTCTTTTACACCTCTCCTTTCTCTCCAGGTTGCTGCTGCCGCTTCATTATTTCTGTTGTTGGTAGCCTGCCGAGCCAGCAGGCCTGCGGCAGCATGCCTTTGGCTGAGCTTCCTTTGGATTTGCTGCAAGAGGCGCTGGCATGGGCGCTGACGGCAAAGGACTTGCATAGTTTGGCCTTGATTAACAGAGAACATCTCCGCGCTCTGGACGTCGTGGTGCGTAGGAGGTACGCAGAGGCTGCTGGCGTGCTCGGGGCGGGGTGTAGTTTGGTATTGAGCAAAATACGCATGTTGGATGAGTACCAGCCCACGGATTCCGGCTCGTACGAGCCCCTGCCCCTACCTCCGCTGTGGCTACTAGCGTCGCGAGCTTCCGATCAAGAGTGGGAAGGCATCACGGAGAGCAACATTTTCTTAGAGAACTTGGACTCAGTTCTCAAGTCGGAATGTCCGGAGCTGGGACCACCGGGCCTACCCCAACGGAGCTGCCCAGCGCCCAGGTGGGCCCCTTTCCTGTCGGTGCGCGTGGATGGGCGCACCGCCAACAAAAAAGCGGTGATTGTCAAGCTCGGCTTCGAGCACTGCAGCTTAGCAGATGCTAAGACCGTACAGGCCAAGACCGCCCGGCCCAAGGGTGTGGTCGTTTTGACGGCGGTCAGGCGCTTGCGAGACCCTGTGGACGGAGCAGCACGGGAATGCGCCAAGAGCTACATCAGAAGTGTGTGCGGACATTCTGCAGTTATGGTACTCTGCGCTGGCTAGTCGACCAAGTGGGCATTCACGAGCTCACGCACAAAAAAAAGTGGGAGGCTGCAGTTTACCTGGACAGCTTCCCTGGCCTAGCCCAGCCCGGGTCTTTCTGCTATTCAACCACACCTCGCCACCCGTCTCTGCAGCCGGTTGAGCATTAGGCTTTGAGCTTTAATCAGTAAAACCCTACTTTACTTTTAAGGGATTCAGATTGGATGGGAATCCTGCAAGGCAAGCCCCAGCCCCCAGCCTCTTTATGTGCAAAACGCCTGCCGAGTTAGCGTCAAGCGTACTTCCGACACCATAGCGTAGTTAAATCCAGAATTGCAGGTAGTACTACACTGGTGGTACATCTGTTTGATAATCATCCTAAAATAACGATAGTAGCCGGTAGAAGCAGGTATCGTTTGGCAAGTGCTGGGGGCTGTCCAGGCCCAGGCGCTAGCAGGATTCCAAAGGGGTGTCCAGGCGGGCGCCACGCCGTCCCACGCGGCGATCGCTAGTATCGCAGGTGCCCACCATGATGATCCGGCGGGGCCTGCGCACACGGTTGCACCCTCCAATTTAGCCATAACGCCCGTTGGCATCGTACCAGCCATTTGCACAAGCAAGTATTCGCCGTATATCAACTGAGGTAGCCCTACATCCGTGGTTGCGGCGGCTGAATTGGCATCGAAATAGCAGGTTGTGCATGTAGTAGTGGTGTATTTGTTTGTCGTACTTATCCACATGCTTGCGATGTTGTTGTCCATAGCACTCCACTGAGGATTAGTAAGAGCATAAACATAACTAGAAGCGGAGGCCGTCCAGTTTGCATTTGTCTGCGGAGTGCTGGCCACAAAGGTTAGGGCGGGGTAGCATATTGGAGACCGCGTCGGCGAGACGGTGACCGTCGCTGAGACAGTGGGCGTCAGCGACGCGCTGGGCGTAAGCGAGACGGTGGAAGTTGCAGTCACCGAAATTGTCGCCGTCAGAGACACGGTGGGCGTGATTGACACGGTGGAAGTTGCTGTTACCGAGACTGTCGGCGTCCGCGACACGCTAGACGTCACCGAGGGGGTGGGCGTCGGAGAGCTAGTGGGCGTAACCGATATCGTCGGCGAAAGCGACGGGGTTATTGAACGAGTGGGCGTTATCGAGGGCGTGGGCGACGCTGTCGCCGAGGGACTGGGCGAGGCGGAACGGGTCACCGATATGGTGGGCGTCACCGAGCCCGACACGGACACCGAGCGGGACAAGGACACTGAGCTGGACAGGGACGGCGAGCTGGTCACGGACGCCGAGCTGGTCACGGACGCCGAGCTGGTCACCGACGCCGAGCTGGTCACCGACGCCGAGCTAGACAAGGACGGCGAGCTGGTCACCGACGCCGAGCTGGTCAGCGACGCCGAGTTGGTCAGCGATGCCGAGCTGGTCAGCGACGCCGAGCTAGACAAGGACGACGAGCTGGTCAGCGACGACGAGCTGGACAAGGACTCCGAGCTGGTCGCTGACGCCGAGCTGGTAACCGAGGCCGAGCTGGTCACTGACGCCGAGCTGGTAACCGAAGCCGAGCCGGAGGGCGACTGCGTGCTGGACCCCGACTTTGAGCTAGAAAGCGAAGGCGAACTAGACAACGAGACCGAGCTAGAGAGTGAAGCCGAGCTCGACGGCCAGCTGCTCTGGCACACCTGGGGGGCCTGGGACTTTTGCAGCATAGACCCGCGCACTAGGCGCTCGCAAAAGGCCGCTGTGGTCTGCGGGTCCATGGGAGGTAGCGTCCAGTAGTTCAGGTCCTGTACAAGCCCGGGGGCGCCGGAGAGCATATCGCTGGCGTCTTGCAAGCTCTCTGGCCTCCAGCGCGACAGGTCCGCCCTGAGCAGTGACGCGTCCGCAAACATGCCGCTGGCGTTTACGACCCGCGACATGTTCCAGCTCGCCAGCCCTGGTGCGGAGGTCGCCTGCGTGCCGCGAAACATGTAGCTCGTGTCTACCACACGCGACAGGTCCCAACCAGTGACGTTTGCAAACTTGAGGCACGGCGACTCCGCAAAGGCCGCGCGAGTGCTGGTCAGCGACGAGGGCGTCCGCAGCCCGGACACGTCAAAGCACGCGGTCGGCGACAGCCCCGCGAAGCTGAGCTCCAGGCTCTGTAAACCGCTCGTGTCTAGCTCCTCAAGCGGCGGCAGCCACTCCAGCGCGGCTTCGCCGTAGAAGTGCTGCCCCGTCTCAGCCGCCAGCCGCAGCCCGCCCCACTGCAGGATCTTGCGCAGGCTTACCCGCCCTCCGCCACCATGTCGTCCCCGCCAATCTAAGGTCATAGCCCAACCCTGCCCGGCCGCGCACAACCACAGCAAAGACGCCACCGTCGGTAAAAGTGTAAGTGCACGGCCCCAGCGCGCTGCACCGCTGCGCCACCCTGCCCTGCTCCCAAAAAACCTCCCACACACCAACCGCTCCATTGGCGACCGGCAGTGTCCAGTTGGCGCCTGCCGCGCTCACAGACAGCTCCAGCACCAGGTCGCCGGGTTGGGCTACCGAGGGGTCGTACGGACAATACGCACGCAGCAGCAGCGGCAGCAGGGCCGCCAGCAGCACACGCGGCAGGGCTGGTGTACTGAGAGGGGCGCGGGCTAGCTTTGACTGCATCATCCCTTTCATAATTTTACTACATATACACACCGCCCAACCCGCTGCCCTTTAGCCCGCTGGCGCGGGCTGGAAAGTGATGAGGGAAGAGATGAGGGGAGGGGGGGGGGGGGAGAGAGAGAGAGCGAGAGGGAGAGAGCGAGCGGGGGTTGATAAGACGGTCACCACGTGTTTTGTCTTCTAGAAATCAATTTAATAAAAAGCAACGCTCCTTCCCGCTGGCAGTGCCAGCGGGGGGTAGCATGCTTCCCACCCCTTTCGGTTCCTGTCTAGTAAGAGTTAATTTCGTGCGCTTTTCAGCGCGGACCCGGCCTAAGCTCTCGTGGCCAGGCCCGGCGTGGTCACGGGGCCGCCGGCAGCAGTTGGCAAGCCGAGACTGAATCCTGGCGTTGATGGAAAGCGCGCGTAGACCGCTCGACTGCTTGAGCATCGCCTTGGCTGTTGTGCTGTGCGTTCGTGTAACAAACCACCAGGTTGCGCCGTGCCAAAGCATGCTCGGCAGCTCGGCAGTACCAATTGATCGCTCTAGCTTGGTCCCTTTCGACCCCTCGTCCTTTCTCATAAAAAACCCCAAATTATTCTGTGCGACAGCATGCCCCTGTTCTGCAGCCTTACGGAACCATACTACTGCCTGAGCATCGTCCTGGCCGACTCCCCGTCCTTTTGCGTAACAGACCCCCAGATTAAGCTGTGCCCAAGCATCCCCTTGCTTAGCGGCTCGGCCGTACCACTCAAACGCCCGGGCGTCGTCCCTGCCGACTCCTCGCCCGTTTTCGTACAAATACCCAGTGTTCTGCGCGACAGCATGCCCTTGTTCCGCAGCCTTACGAAACCACTTGACTGCTTGAGCGTCGTCTTGGCTAAGTCCTCGTCCTTTCACGTAACAAACCCCCAAGTTGAACTGTGCTAAAGCATCCCCTTGTTTGGCTGCTCGGCGGTACCATTTGACTGCTTGGGTGTCATCTTGCCCAACTCCTCGTCCATTTGCGTAACAAGCCCCCAAGTTCAGTTGTGCCTGTGCTTGCCCTTGGTTAGCGGCTCGACGGTACCACTCGATTGCTTGAGCGCAGTCTCGGCGGACCCCGTTCGCATAACAAACCCCCAAATTAAACTGCGCGGCAGCATACCCTTGCTCTGCAGCTAGGTGGTACCACTCTATCGCATGCGCGACGTTCCTGACAACTCCTCGTCCGTTTTCATAGCAAAACCCCAGATTATTCTGCGCGACAAGGTCCCCTTGCTCCGCAGCCTTGCGGAGCCAAGCTACTGTTTGTACCTGGTCTTGTGCGTGGTGTAGCCCGTCGGAGTAGCTTTCAGACAACCCCAACTTTGAGGCGCACTGCGCACGCAATCCCAATTCCATTGAAAAATTACGTCTGTTGCTGCGGTCGAATGTACAGTGCTTGGCCACGACAAAACTCCAACTGCTTTAATAAATAATTGTCTCTGTTTGGCCCATTCTGTGTGCTTCTCCTCTCCCCCCCTCCCCCCCAACCCTCCCCACAAGTTTGTGTTCTGGATAGGGGCAGGGGGGTTTGGGGGTGTGGGGGCATGCTTGCCCCCCTTGCCGCTTGCGCTGGATGGAGAGGACGACGCCAAGCAAGGACTTTGGTATATAACAACTGTTTTCTTAAGAAAAAAGAATTACTCCCACGTACTTGAACTGCCGGTCCGCGCCGGAACACACTTTTTTCTTCTCTTTTTTTTGCGTCGTTTGTTCCCTTTTGCGTCCTTGCCGTGCTTTCTTTTTGTTCCTTATTAAAACATGTAACCTCGCTCAATCTTTTAAAAAAAATCATTTCTAATTACAAAAGCATCTTTCTCTTTCTGCTGCCCTCGCTTCCGCGCAGAAAACATCTGCACGCCCCGAGCTCACACACAGACCAGCACTGACAAGGGACGAGGAAACAAAAAGAGGGTGGCCCCTGCTAGAAGTTAAGTCTTGGTCTGAGTCACCAGGCAGACCTGAATTCGAGAATAAGTAGCTTTGCTTGTTGTGATAACCGGTTGATTCTGCTGGTATCAACGTACTCCTGATAGCATGTCATGGCGCTGGACAGGTCGAGCTGTTCCAGCGGCCGGATACTATCTAAAAAGGTTTTGAGTAGCTTGGCACACTTGATACTAAAACAGAATATTAATGTAATGGCAGTTTCAGGTCCTTGAATATTAATTGTATTGTTTCCCGAATGTCTAGCTGGGTAGTGTCAAACGTGACTCCTCTGTATCGTGTAGTTTCGGTGGTTCCTCGTAAATCCGCCAATGCGTGCGCGGGCTGTGCGCATTGCTCTGTAGATTGAGCATCTGTTGTTATGTCTTGCCACGCGCCAGCTAATTTTTCCGTGAATGCATGGTACTCTCTGGATTTCGTGTCCAACAGTTGATGTACGAGGGTCTGCTGCGAGTAATCCGTCCATGCGTCCGCTATATCTCTGGCCCGGGTGTTGCCTGTGCTGATAAGCGCGTTGTGTAGTTTCTGCCACGCTGTCGGCGGTACGTCTAGAAGCACTCTGCCTGCTTTTTTTTGAAACAGGTCTCTTAACTTATCCGCGTGGTTGAATGGGGCGACCTGTTCCGGATCATCCTCGTGTAACAGGGTAGCAATCAATACGATGTCACTAGTTTCTGTTATGGTGTCAAGTAAACTCCACTTTTCTTCGAGGTTTCCTATATTTGTTTGTAGCTTTTCCATCTCCGCCTTTATCTTATCCTTTGTTTGTTCTGCCTCTGTGATTGCCCGCTGTTGTTCTAGGGTAAGGTGCTGGATTTCAGCCAGCAATTTGCGGCCGTGTCGTGTACGCAGTTGCACGACAGTGTCCTGCTGACCGGTTGTTAGAGTATTCCGATCAGTAACTTCCAGGCTTGCTGCAATTTGCTCCGTAATGTTAATAATGACTCCCATGCACCGGGCGAGTGCCTCCACTAATTTGCGATGCTCCTCCGTTAACTCGCCCGCAGGCTGTTGCAACAATGGTAGACTATTATGACAGAAGGCAAGTATATCAAGATGCTCTTTTATACTACCGCCCGCTTGTTTCTGCTCGGGGAATCTGCCCGTGATGCGAGTAAGGAATACTTGGGCATTGCAAAGCAGTTGCAGACGCGTGTCCAACATAGCCAGGAACCAGCATTTTAGAAACCAGCCCTTGAAAAGTATCGTGGATGATAGCTGGTCCCAAATCTGCTTATATGCATTAGGCCGCTGGAGGTGCAAGTAGAACAACATAAGGTTGGACATGTATACGATATCCTGTATCAACCTGTCAAGCAACCTGGCGTCGTATTTCTCCTGCCGAATCTTCAGTCGGCTGTTTTCGACTACCTGTGCAATGTCTTTCGTGATTATCTCCTCAGTCTGGGACATAGAACTATTTAGCACGGCTTGTATTTCCTTTACAAGCTTGGCGTCGCCCGGTACTGGGATGCAGATGCACTTGCTCTCGATGTTGTTTAGGAATAGTTGTCCTTTCTGGTCGAACAGTAAATGCGCGGGGTCCAGGCTGGTTACCATCAACTGCAGTCTGGCTAGCTTATTGCATACAGCAATGATAGCTCGGATGTTCTGGCCGGGTAGGGACTCCATTGCTGATAGCGCTTTTGCCTGGAGGGGTTGCTTAACACCCAGATAGAATTTGCCGGACATGCGTGCAGTCCATGCAGGGTACGGGATCATCCCGCGACGGATGTTCCTATCATGGTCGCTATGGCAGTAGTAAAGGCTTGTAACTGGAGCCGCCAGCCCCTCCAGTGATAACAGGGCTGCTATGTATGCATCTTGTACAAAGGTAGACTCTGTCTCCCGGACGACGCTTTCCGCATGGTGCAGTCTGAATGCGCTGACTAAAAAACCCTTGGCTAATTCAAGCTGGATTTGTGCAAGAGACACTTTCTCTGCGCCTGTCACGAGGTGATATAAAACGTCGTCGGTATTGGTGGGCTCTTGCTTGGAGCACGTGACGGAGAAGGAGCTTTCTAGCACATGCGCCCGAATGACGTGAATGCCTGCATGTAAACGTGCGTGTACAGTATTCTCCGTGTTCGTAGGCCACTTGTCCCGCGGCCATTGAACTTGAACTGCCTCGATCAAATCTAGGATTTCCTTGTGGATCTTATGAGTGCGCAACGACTTCTTCTTCGGGACGGGTTGTGGGGCGTCCAAGCTTCGCAACGGGTAGAAACTCGCAGCGGTCGCGGTTCCCTGTGCAATGAGCATCTGTAGCTTCAGATTTGTGTTGCGCATGTGTGCTGTCTGTCGTTCTCCGTTGTGCCCACATAAATCTCTCCACTACGTCCAGGTCCCGCACGCGGAATACAACCTCTGCAAATCTTAGGTCGTCCCGGCGGCAATACTGAAAGGGGCTCTTGTTGTACTGTACAAGTTGCATGTATGTAGTCAGGGGCCCGATGCCTTGTTGGTGCAGTTTGAACCACAGAGAAGCGCAGTCCGTACCTAAAAGTTGAAACCTGGGGCCTTCCTTCATATTGTCCGCCCTGGATTCTTTAATAGGCGGGTTGCTTAGCATTTGCTCAATGATTACTCGTGTATTGCCTGCAATAGCATCTAGGCAGCTACGTGCACTTGCATAGACTTGCACGTGCTGGTGGAGCTCCGCGCACATGTTGATGTATGCGGAAATCGCATTGGAGAACTGCACCAAGCCTGTCATGTATGCGTCGTTAGCTATCGGGGTGGACAGACAGCTAAAATCACTTGGTACGCCCAGGTATACACACTCCAACGGCTCGGCGAGTACTAGGGTGTTTGTCGCAGTCACATTGCTCCATACCCTTGCCTTGTCTTGTATCATGGTATTAAGGCAACGTGCCACGGCAGTGGCAATGTTGCTTACAGCGCCCCCTTCGACATTGTTAGTGCGTACGCAGTCCAGCAGGCTGCGGCAATTGACTCCTTCTTTGGGGAGTTTTAGCTGCAGCACGTAGAAAAATGCAGTCTCTGCGTAATCTTTAAAGAGGTGAGGATTAGACTTACGTTTACAGGTTAAGACCTGCACTTGGAATTTTGAAAATAGGCCATTGTGCACACTTACGGTTTTCAGGATAGCCTCGACTTTGTCGTCCCTGCTTTCTACGCCAAACAAAATGTAGGATTGCGTTTCAGTTATCCAAACACTTGGCGCCAACCACTTCGTCTTGCTTACAAGGCCAGCAAACGGTTTTTTGCAGTAGGTACACTTACTCATTTTTAATATACTAGTATGCGTTTGTGAAGGTCTCTACCGCTGCTAGAAAATGCAGAAAGTAGTGTGCCACTGGGCGGGAAGGGGAGAGAGCGGCGAGAGGGAGATGGTGGCGCAGGTTTTTTCGGGGTGGGGGGGAGGGGGGGGGGACCCTGGTTTTCTTCTTCCAGATCAAAAGGAGACATATAATCCCCCCAAATGAGAGCACGCCATCTCTGGGAGCTGCTAACAGGCAACGCCGACGTAGAGTCCGGGGCCGGCCCCACGCGTGCTTAAAACCCTGGCAAATGTGATGAAAAAGCACAAAGGCAAATTTGATTTGCAGCTGCGCCTCGACCAGGAAAGGCACTTTGAGCAAGGGAGCCGGGCCGTTTGCCAGAGCCTGGCGTGGCTTTGCGTATCCACTAGCGCGCAGCGTGGAACTGCAAGGATTGCGCGGGGGTCTCTACAAGCTACCATACTACGGTGAGGGGCGCTTGGTGCTGGCAGATTGCCAAGAAGCCAACTGGTTGCTTGAAGGCCCGCCCGAGCAGCTGAGCCTGCTGGACTGCGTGGCTTGTGCCACGACCCTACAACCAAACTCGACAGGCCGTTTCGACAACGGCAGCGACGTATACAAAGCCACCAGGCTCGAGTACACGCTCGGAGCTCGCGCTGTCCAGTGTCGCAATCGGTTTCAGCACCTATACCTGGAGGGGATAGAAGACCTGGAAGTGCAGCAGAGTTTGGATCCGGCCAGGACCTGAGCAGAAGCAGGCCTGCCGCGGGACACGGTGCGTTTAGTGACAGACTGCTCCCCAAGCTCCAGAGCCTACACCTTACCTAGCCTTGACGTACTGGACGCCTGCCTCCGGCAGCCTGACCTGTCGGTCTTAGCGGACCTGCAAGAGCTGCGAGTTGATCGGGCCTTGGAGTGGATTTTGCTATCCAAGTACTTTGATTTATTGAAGAACGTGTGCTGGCTGGAACTGTACCAGCTGGGCGAGCAACCCGGCCGCGCAGTTCGGGGCGAATTGATTCTGGACCTGCGAGGCACCAAACTGACCCCTGATCAGCTAGCACAGCTGCAAACGTGGTGCGGGACCACCTGCTTGTTTGACTTGCCAGCCCGCTTGTTCTGACCAGGACGCAACAAGCGTTAAGACGAAGCACAGAAGCAGAGAAGGATTTTTTTTTCTGTTGTAACGCCTAGAAGGCTTTTCAGGCCCCAACCTTTGGCAGAGGGCCTGGAAGTTGGTGTGCACCCAGGCACTGTAACCTAAATCCCACACTGGCTTTCCAGTCCGTTGTGTCGGAGCGGATAATCTCAGTGCTAATGTAGGCTGTCGTCAAGTCAAACGCCTGCTTGAAATCTTGGCGGTTGCAGGCGTTGATAGCAGCTTGGATTGCATTTAGGAAGGTCTCGGTATTGCTACGCGGCCACCAGAACCCCCGGCCGCAAGCAGGCAAAAGCTTGCCCGACGCTTTTCTGTCCAAGCCTCTTGCTACTTTCCCGACAACGTTGCTGTTGTATATTAGCCCTCCGGTGGCAGCGCCCATCGTAACTTGGCTCATCTCGCCTGTCTTGCTGACGTGCCAGAAGAAAACAAGAGCTTGATTGGACGACGTGGCCCGCTTGCTATTATCTGTTCCGGTTATGGTCACGTCGAGCCTGCAAAGATGCAGCCCGCGCCGGATTTCCGGGGGCGCATTGCTCTCCGTCGGATCCGACAGCTGAAAGCCCTGGTGGTTCATGGCTTTGTAGAAGCTGTCTATCGACGTTTGTTCTGAATTCCAAAATCCAGGATCCAGCTCCTGTATTTTGGCGGGAAGACCAGGGGCCACTCGGGCCCAGGCTTCCTTGTCCTCTTCAGAACCGTTATCTGCGTCGTAGGACGGCTCCCGGGGGCCTTAATTAGCCTTCCCGCAGTTGGTGCATTGCGTACATTTGCTCCCTGCGGGTGGAGGTTGGCATTTTTCGTCGAATTTACACCCGTCTTTCGAACAGACTTTGCTGTGTGTTTGAAGTCTTGCTTGCAAGACTGCCTCTAACCTGCTTTGCAGCTCAGCAAGCAACTTTTGCATTGGGGATTATGTTCATCAGGACTTCTCGTTCTTGCCCTCGCTTTTTGGTATTTATGTACATGGTCGCCACTAGGTCTTAATCGAGGGGACCAAAGCAAACGGAGGGCCAAGGGAAGGAGGGAAGAAAAAGACAAGGGACCGCAGAAGCCTTAACCGCTGAAGTGAAGGGAAAGGGGGAAGGGGGGGGCTTCGGCTCCCCGCCTCTTCCTTTTCGGCAGGTACAAAGCGTGCTAAAAGGTAATAAGAGGAGCGCAAGAAAATCAGGGGTGGGGTTTTGGGGGCGATGGGTGAGGCGCCACTACAACTTACGTACTATCAGCTAGACCAAGATGGCAGCATGCAGCAATTCCAAGAAGAGTCCAAGGTCGCGGCGGGCGTGACTATCGGGGAGCTTAAGAAGAAGCTGGGCTTGCTTTCAGGGGTTCGCCTACGACAATCTGACAGCCAAGATACGTGGTGCAAGCATAGCGCGCACCTCACGATCCCTGCCTGGTGGGCTAGACAAAGCAAAGAGTGGCCGGTTCCTATTGAGCTGCAAAGCTTCAGTTATGAAAGAAAGAAGTTTGGCGGACGTAAAGGGCGTATCCAAGTAAAGATCGTCAAGCACAAATATTTTTCCAAAAAGGAACTGATCAAGGAGTACTGGCAGCCGTCTATCTGGTTTCTGTCGGGAGTGTCACAAACAAGCTCCTCCCATGGCAGTTCGTCGCCGCGGGAGCTTAAAGTAGGCTTGATTTTCAGCAACTCGCCGGCTCAGGAGCAAAGTATCTTCAGCAACCCTCCTAAGCCATTCTTTTATATTCAAGAAGCACAGGACTACTGGCCTGCGCTATCGGACGCTCTGGACTACTTACTTGGCGAGCAGAAAAGGATCCCGGCCTGTGGCGGAGGAGTGCTGTCCGAGTTGGCTGACTTGGACCACGAGTTGAGTCAGGTACTGGCTAGCCGAGAACGCATCTTCATCGAGGGGACCATGCCGGCGCCCCTGCGTGCCCTTGCCGGGCAGTTGCCGACCTCTGCTAATCCACTGGAGACTTTCCTGCGCCGGTGGCTCGAAAGAAAAGAAAACCCGCTACCCGCAGCCTGGCTCGAGATTATACAAAATTACACGAGACAAGCAGACTGGGAGAAATGGTGCAGCCTGCTGGGACCGCAGGCTGTGCGTTGTGTCATGGCGGCCCTCCGTGAATACGGCATCTCAGCGGAGGTCTTGGCTGTCAACAAGCAGCTCAACGTCTTGCTGTCAAAAGCGGAGAGACTGAAACGAGCTAGCCGCCCCGGGGTTCTAGCTAAGGCGGTTGTTTCCAAATTCCTACAGGACAGGGATCGTGACGCCAGCCTTGTCTTGCAGAATCTCTTGGGGCTCTCGCCCGTGCCGCTTGATGAGCCCTGTGAATATTGCCTCCGCTCGCTGCAGCGGGGGGCACAAACCATCGACATACTACAACAAGATGTAAAAGCATGAGAAAAGATGATTAAACTTTTATTGATTGTTTTTTTCCTAATCCATTTCCCTGGAGCCTAGCTAAGCTCAGAATCATCAGAAGAGAGAATTTTTTTCACGCACCGCTTGTGCCTGACCTGAAGCGGTGGCGCTCTGATAGGCCTGTCTGGGAGAAGGGGCCACAAGGGTGCGAGTCGATAATATCTGGCAAGCCGCCGGGCTTCCTCTGCGAAGCCCCACACTATTAAAAGTTCAGTTAGTCTCCGCCGAAAACTTAGTTTCCTCGTGATCTATGCCCAGACGCCTTCCTGCGCCTATAAGCTCTCGCCAGAAGAGAGACGCGGCCCCTGCGCGCTGCCCCAGCTGCGCCAGCACGCCGGCGAGATTGTACACAGTTACCAAGGTGTGCTAGTGCCATTCGCCCAAGATTAACTCCTGTCCCTCTAGAACGCGGCGTAACAACTCCTCCGCCTGTTTTAGCTCGCCTTTTTCTTCCAGCAATGAAGCGATGTTATTACGAGAGCGTAGCGTCGCGGCATCGTACTGGCCTAGCTCGGCCTCCCGCACGGCCAGGGCTCGGTGGTAGAGCTGCTCGGCCTCTTCCAGATTTCCTTGGTCTTGTAGGACCTGCGCTAGATTGTCCATAGTGTCGGCGGTGACGGGGTGTTGCGCGCCCAGGGCAGCCAGACGCTCTTCCAGCAGGCGGCGGTACAAGGGCTCAGCCTCACTGTGCTGCCCCGCGTGATGCAGTCTATAAGCCAAGTTCTCTAATTCATCATCGTCACTATCATCATCCCCACGTGCTCTTTCTGGAGTCTGTGCGTTTGTAAGAGCCATGATCTTCCCGCGTGCGCCTTCTCTTTCTTAGCGTCGTCCTTATTACAAAAACACACAAATTGCCGCTTGCCGCAAATAACGGATCGATTGGCTGGCTAATTATTGGGGGAGGGGGGGGGAGGGGGGAAAGGAACACACTTCCGTCCCCTGTTCCTTTTTTCCTTGTCGTGCTTTTTGTTTTTTTCCTTTTTCGTTTTTATTGAATAAGAATTGGACAACAGGTTTTAATATCGGGGCACTTGTGGGCCTTTGTTTGAAGAGCTAGGCTTCGTCACCGTCCGGAGAGCTAGGCCCCTCATTGTCAGATTCGGACCCTACGCAATCGCATTCGTCGTCCTCGTCATGGAAAGCAGAGTGCCTGAGTTCGCCGCAGTCGTCGCAGTACCACCAATTGCACATGTAGCAATTATCCCGGCTTTCCTTCAGAGCATACATGGCGGGGTCCGCTATGGCAAACCCTCCATACAAAGCTTGCACCATCTCCTCACAAAGCTTGCGTAGGTCCTTGTCGTCAGCCTGGTGCACCCATGCCGCCAGTCGCGTGAGGTCCTCCTCGCAGCTCGCTAGCTTGTGGAACAGACCACGACAACGCCGGCGCTGCGCGTTTCGCTCAGACTGTGTCTTCTTGCCGGGCGGGATAACTTGGAACGCAGCCTCAGTGGTCGTCTTGCGTTTCTTGCTCGCACGACTGGCTTTGGAAACCTTTTCCGCAACCGGGCGCTTGGGAGAGACCTGAGAAACTGTTTGCTCTTCGACCATGCTTTTTGAACCCTAATCCTGACGACGAATTAGACCAATTATGCACGAGCTCACCAAGCTCACACCAGGTGCTTAAATTGCCAGAGAGAAAAAGAAAGAGAGAGGGGGGGGGGCACCCCCCCCCCCCTCCGTGTACCCCTCTTCCCTAAGCGCTACAAGGGGGGGGGGGGCGGGGCGCCCCCCCCCCCTTTCTCTTTCTCTCCCCATCCTTTCTTGCATCTTGTTAGGACTTTTGGCGTGTGTTGTCTCGTTTGTTTTGGGTTTCACAAAAATCACACAAGACACAAACCCAAGACATGAAACGTCTTCTGGCTTTGCAGCAGTCAGGCGAGGGTGCAAGACCCCGAAAGTTGGGTAGGAGCCTAGCCGAAGGAGCAGCCAAGATCAAGGTCCTGCAAGGTGGGTACCGTGCCAAGGTAGAGATTGAGGGCCAAGTCTTTTCTGTGGGAGAGCTGCGCTCACTGCTGCAAAAGAGTGTACGCTTGTCAATAGAGCCGTACCTGCAAGTGGTGCTGGCCTCTTTTCAGGCTCTTATCCGCAGCGAGACGGACACGAGGAACTTTACTAACTTTTTGAATCGTTTGCTGATTATCCTCTTGGAGGATATCTTCCCAGTGGACCAAGAACAATTGGGCGAGCTTGCCATGCTCGCCGCTAGGCTCGTCAATTGCAAAAAGGCGCTCTTGTCTAGTGACCGAGCTAGAGCCCTGGATTTGCTAGATGGGGTCTGTGCGCAGTTCGGAGCGATGTGCCAGCGAGAGCACGGCTTTGGACATTCGCGAGATGTTTCCGCACTCAGAAGCGCAATGCTGGACGCACTGGCCCGAAGGGCCCCGGGCGAAACCCGTGCGGCCTTGGGGGTCATCCAACAGGATTTGGGCCTGAATAGGGACATTGAGCCCTTGGTGCGGCACCTCTTTCAACCAGAGACGAGCACCAAGGGTCTGCGCTACAAAAACAAGACACTGGAGTTGTGGCAGGCGCTGGGCCTAGAGCAGGCCTCGCTGTACAAAGAAGTCTACAGTGTTGTCCTGCATTCACACAGAGAATTCTTCTGGCCGGTGCTCGCATCTATGCTGCAGCCCCAGCCCGAGGAAAGTTGGCGGGGCTGCGTGGCCCAGAGGCTGCGAGAGTTTGAAGAGCTCAACGGTGAACCCTACCCTCTTTACCAAGAGGAGGGCAGCGCGGATCTCCGGGACTTTTTCCGCAGGCGCGCTGCGGACCATCACACGGGTTCCGCTAAAAAGAACAGCCCCGTGGCAAACGAGAGGTTCCTGCGCGTTTCCATCGCCCACAGCCCCCAGAAGTTCTTTATGCGTCTGCCTGCTCGCTACCTAGCAAACTATTTCCGCTCCAAGAGGGCCTCAAGCGTGAGCGCCCTCCCCCCGTCTAAGATACCAGCGGCTCCCTCGGAGCAGGCGAACAGTCTGAGCCAGCAACAGAAACTTGCGCTCCGTGCCCTGGAGCAAAGCGTCCGGAGAGGCCGCCCCGCTTGGGTGTTGGTGGGCCTTGCGCAGCTGCCCTGCGGGGGGAAGCCCGCCTCCGCGATCTTTTCCTTGGGCGGCCAGTCTCCCGCCGCCGCCAAGGAGTATTTCTTTGCCAAGGGTCCATTCTCGGGCCCCGAGCCAGTTGCGTTCCAACTAGAAGCAGAGAGGCTCAAAAAGCACTTGTGGCCCGACTACTCTCCGATTAGCTATGAGCCAGAGGGCAGGTTTCTCTACCAGCGCGCTCTGGGCTGCGACCCGTACAGCCTACAGGGAGACTTTGCGGTCAGCGCTTCGGTCGGGAAGGTGCAGCACGGCGACCTACAAGAGTGTCCTGAACTGTGCCAGCAGGTGCTGAAGCTGCTTGTGATGCACTTCCTGGTACAGGCCAGCGATTCGCACCTGAGAAATCTGCTCTGGGACTCCAAGCAAAAGCAAGCTTATTCGGTCGACGAAATGACATTCAAAGCTCGTGCGTTGCCCGGCGTGGAAGATTTGTCTGAGATGCAATGGCTCTTTTCTAAACCGGCGGCTCAGCCGGTTCGTCAGCTCCTGTGCCAGTGCTTGGCCAAGCAACCCGACCTAATCGTAGACTTTGTGCGACGGTTCCCAGAGAGCCCCCGGCGCGATGGCCTCGTACAGGCCATCCTGGCCTTCGCCCCCTCTCCGGCCCGCACAAACGGGATGCTTTAGCTAAAGCCCGCAAAAAAAGACGTATGTGCAGACTTCACCTAGAAAGTGCGGAGTGAAAGTTTTTTTTTTCAATAAAAGCCGGACTGCCAAATGTAAAAACCACCTTCTGAAGCTTTTTTATTTAAAAGAAAATTATACTTTTTTTGACGCGCTCTCTCCTTCAGCCCGAGGGTGGGTGACATTGGCAAGCGAGTCTGTGCAAGCAGAGGAAAGAAGTGACACAATCGACCAGAGATCTGACGGGCATAAACTGACCCAGGACCTCGGTTGCTAGTGCCTTTAGTTTCCGAACGTAGCAGTCGTTGTTGTCCACTGACCAACGCGCCCTGTGCTGCGAGTCCTTGCGACGGGCAAAGCAATAGCCATCGTAGGTTAGGACCAAGTCGGCTAGAAAACAGACCGCCGGGTTCTCCAGGCGGGGGCAGTCTAGTTGGGGGCTCTTTTCTTTCAAGCGATCAAGCCGCTCCAGGTCTTGTTCCGTTGTGTCTCCCTGGTAGGCCTCGTACTTGAGGGTTAGCTCCGACCCCCCCTTGCGCGTCTTCTTTTTTCCGCTCGGGTGCTGGCTGGAATTAGCGATGGAATTAGCGAGGCCCTCGTAGAAACGGGGATGATAGGCCCTGTCGCGCAAGACGTACACCCGCGCTAGGCAACCGACGCCGTCGTGCTTTACTTTCCTGGCAGAACGTGCGTGTACAAAGACCGGTATCTCCTCAGAGCGAGGCCACAAAGGAGTAAGCGCATGACACGGCCGCGCTGTCAAACGCCCACTGCATGTTACTTACCCCCCTCCCCCTATTTCTTGCCTCTCCCCCCCCTTTTTTTTTGTTCAAGCCCTTTTCAACCCATTCTCCTTTTTTTTTAAACTTCTTCCTCCTTTCCCACCCCTCCTCCTCCCCCCCCTCCTCCTCCCCCCCCCCTCCTCCTCCCGTCCATTTGCCCCCGGAACACCGTCTCACGCAAATTTGCGCGGCACACCAAAAAAAAACGGAAGCGAGAGGGCAGTGGGTTAGGATGGGGGGGGAGGGGGGGGGGGGAGGGAATGTGGGGGAAAGGGGTTTGTAAGGAGGGGAGGGGGGGAAGAGGAGGGGCGGGGGGAGAGGGAGGGGGGGGGGGTGGGAGGGGGCGGGAGGGCAAAGTGAGCGGCGCTGACTTCCCGTTTTCTTTTGCTATCCCTCCATGACCCTCAACCCCTCCCCCCTCCCTCCCAGCCACGCTCCTCCTCGTTAAGCAGCTCATAATTCAGCTGCTTTCGGGGGGAGAGGGAAAGGGGGAAACGGGGAAACGGGGTGTTTCTTTCCTTTTTTTTTCTGTTTGCTTTCTTTTTTTTTGTGCTCCAGCCGCCCCGCCCCGCCCCGCCCCCCCTCCCCTCCCCCCCCTCCCCCTGTCCCAGAAAACCTCCGCTCCCACCCTCCTGTTTTGTTCCTTCCCCCCCCCCTCCTCCCCCCCTTTTTTTGTTCTGGTCTTTTATTTTAAAAAGACACAGAAAACAGTGCCAAGCATTGCTTTAAAAAAGAAACCCCCAAAACTTTGGATTGAATAAGCATTTAAAAAAAACAGCCTTGGCTTAGAAAGGTGTTTGTCATGGCAGATTTTCCCGGCAGTCAAGACGGTGCTAACGATGTCGAGGGTCTTTATTCTGATCACGTCGCCGGCCTGGAGATAAGTCAGGTCGCTCCAGGCCTCGCAACACACATCGTACTCCTGCAGGCGTTGCTCCCACCTGAGCCTGATCATGGTCTCCACGTCCCTCCGGGCGGCGTGGAGGATGCGAGGCATCCGATAATCTGGTAGCCGCCCGAGTTCGCCCGCCAAGTAGATTATTCTGACGGCGTGGGTCAGGCCCGCCAGGGGCGGCAGATTGTAGTCGTATTTAGTATTGTTGAACCGCCCTATCATTGCTATTGGCTCGGGGGTCTCCTGCCACCAAGAGCTTCTAGCCCAGCGCAGCTCTACCGCTGCTGCCACCCACAGGCGGGTTCTGTCTCTCTCTTGAAAGTGGTCCAAGGGCTGCGGACGCAGTCCGAGCGCTCTGGCCGCCCCATCCAGGGCGGCTTGCAGCAGGTCACCTTCGGACAGGTCTAGCAACTGAACAAGCGCGTTGATCTGCTCTGCGCGTTCTGTCGGTCCCAACAGGAAGCCCTTGCTGTGGCTAGGCAAGTCATCTGGCGTGCTGATTCGGCGTCGCTTATTGGCGGGCCGCATTATCCCATTCACGCACTATTCTTCAATTTGGTGACTTAGCTAGCATAGCTTTACTTGTGTATCAAGAGAGTACAGATTCAGAAAAGATGAATTACTTTACATTGCTTGTTTTGCGAGCTCGAACCGTTTAAGGGATTCTTTTAGGCAATCAATGACTAATTCGATTTGTCGATCTAGCTCCTCGTCATCAAACGCCGACCAGAACACGCATGATTTATATGCAGGCGTGTTAGGAGAATAATTGGGAGGTACCGGAGCAAAGGTATTATCCTCCATCCCAAAGTTTACGACATACATTTTTCTCAGCAATTTGTCGAGACTTCCGTAGAGCATACGATCATTGCGAACCCTCTGCATCAGGCGTGTTTGATAGCCCCGCTGCCTCAGCAGTCGGGCTTTGTCTTCGAGGCTTTGGGTAAGGTCAGACATTCTTGTCGGCGGTTGAGACCAGTTGGGTAGGCTCTCTGAGCTTACGCGTGGTACGTCCTCGCGCAACTTTTCTGCGATCAACTCAAGCGTGTCGTAGCATGCCTCGATGACATCCAGCAAATTCCGCACGTCGTTTGTAGGCCAAGTACTTATTCCCGGCTGTGCCATGTTGTTGACGACTGCCTTTCGATGACAAACTTGACTTCCCGAGGTCGAGTCAACTAGCTTCGTGCGTTTGGGCGCTCTGCCGGCCGCGCATGAAGGGGCGCTGGTGTCGGAATGCTTGGTGGGCATAGTGCGCGGGAGGTGCGTTGGGATTTGTGTATCACAGTGTTAACAGGGACAGAAATAAATTTGGAAGGCCCAGTGCAAAGGGGGGGGGTGCCCCCCCCCTTTGTGCCCCTCTCCTGTCCACAACAAAGAGCGTACCGGAAGAGGGCACCCCCTCCCCTTCGTGTGCCTAGGCAACGCCGGAGTCCACATATTTCTTTCTTTGCCTTCTTGAAGGAAGCATGCAGACCAGTTCTGGCAAAAGATCATCACCTGAAAAATTTCTATGGCGCAACACCATCCAACTATTCAAAGAAATCCAAGCAGAGCAACCAAGCCAAGAACAATTGAAGACTATGAGGGCGATGAAGAGAAGAAAAGTCCTTGCTAATTACCTGCCTGCTCTGGAAACATGGGCGCAGGGCAAATGCGCGGGAGCTGGTTTTAATCAGGTGGTGATGGGCTGCGGGGACGTGCTGGCCAGCGTTATTTTGTACGTGGTGGGTAAACGACCAGCTATGTCCGACACTCACGCTACTCGGCTTTTCAACCGTGAGGCAGCGGAGCTGGCCCAAGTGTGCAAGGGGTTTCAGGGAGCTATGCGTCGAGCGGGCTTGCTCGTGCTACCCTCGGCTGAACACAAGCGGCGCCTGCGCCTATATTATGGCCTGTTCAAGGAGCGGTCTGGGTAGGCAAAAGCGAGGTGGCCAAGCGCACGGCGGTTCTCGGGCTTTTTACCTCCGGCACAGACGTCTTGAGACAGCTGCAGCCGTCGAGTGTAGACGTAAGGGAAGGCTCGGGCGGAAACCATCTTGTCCGCACAGACTACGTTTGTGTGTACTTGGTGGCCAACAAGACCCGACCAAACGAAGAAGAACAATTAATTGCTCAGTTCCAACACCTGTGCGAGCGTCAAAGACACCTCTCAGCTCTTGCGCGGAGTCGCGCGGAAGAGGCACGTCTAACCAGAATGCAGTTTCAGCGCGAGCAGGAGAGACAACAGGAGCTGATTCAACGCGAAAGACAAGCAGAGACACTTAGGCAGCCGAGCTACAAGTCCGCGCTGCTTACCTTGGCATACGAGCTAGAGCCAGGGGAAGAAACTTACTTGTCTAGATACAAACGTTGCTTAGCAGAGTTAGCAAAACCGGTTTTGTTTTAATTACAACAAAATTTTGGTCTTCAGAAAAAAGGCGATCTTGTCGCAAGAAAAGAAAGGTATTGCCTTTTGCGGCTGACTGTATCACACACTGCTATGTAAAGGACAAGAGAGAGAGAGAGAGAGAGAAAGGGGGGGGGGGCGTCCCCTCCCCTCCCTCTTTTTCCCCACCTGCCCCCCCCCCCCCTCTTCTCTCTTTTCCTGTTCGGGACGGGGCACTCCCCCCCCCCCCTTCTACCCTAGTATTAGCCAACACCTGGTCTGTAATAAGCCCCTCCTCTCCCCACCCCCCCCCCCCCCCCCGCGACGGAAATGATAGCTTCCCCACCTTGCGCTCTGCCGGTCACGGCCAAGCGCTCGAGGTGCAGCCGAGCGACTCTGACTCTGGCTCATTAACCACGTATTTGGGCCCAGGCCCTACTTGTAACATGTTGGAAACGCTAAGCAGCTTGCCGGTGTTGGGCCAAGGAGCGTATGGTGTAGTCTTTGGTCCCAACAATGGCCGTGCCTTAAAATTAGTAAGCGATTGCCTGCGCTTAGAAGAAACGGGTTATCTCAGGCTACAACGTCTCGGGGTTGGCCCCGCACTTTACAAAATCCAAGTATTGGCCAGCAACGCGGCGTGTTCCTGGTCAAGGCAGCAAACCACCGGCGGGCACGTCGTCGTCGCAGGGGCCGTGCAGCGCATGCTGGAAGTCAAGGGTTGCGATTGTCCAGCCGACCTGTCCGATGGTCTGGGCGGGCAGAGGCATTGTCTAGTAGTTATTCACTTGGAAGCCTTCGATTGCGATCTGACCAAGTTTAGATACCCACAACCTTCCTGCGCTTTTTTCTCTGCGGTGTTGGAGCCAATGGCAGACCTACTGCAACGTTTTGTATTGCGCCCGGGGATGTTCCCGCTAGACCAAAAGCCGGCCAACGTTCTCGTTAAGCTCCGCCGAAGACAGACGCAAGAGCAAACCGAAGGTTTCGAGGTTCATAAAGTTGTTCTTACAGACCTGGACGATTCCGTCTTGTGCCAACTCGGATCACCGCAGCAGGCAGCATGTGATGCTGCGCTGATTTATTTCCTGTGAACCTGCCCAGGCAACCTGCCCGAGGCTCTCTGGCGCCTGCCCGGCTGGCAGGGCCCAAGAGCACTGACGCGTTTTTGCACGGCCTGGAAACTTTTGCAACAAGAAATATTACCAAGAGGAGGTTGGAGGTTCTGGACAATCTATACCGTAGATGCACTGGATTTGGGCTGGGATGCTTACGTGGACAAGGTAAAAAACTACGTAATAGCCACGCGCATCACAAGCCGCCACCTCGTTAGTGAGAGCTGGGTGGGCGCTTTCTTGTACCGTCACGGATTGCGCCAGGGCCGGCTGGGAGGCGCAGACTTTTGGCAGCCCCTGGCCTGCCGGGACACGGGCGACGCACTAGCTAAGCACGGCGCGCTAGAGGTGCTAGCTTTTTGTGCCAAACGTTTTCTAGCGCTAGATGTACCGGACTGTTGCTCGGCTGTGCAGACTATTGCTAGTGTGTGCTGCGGAGGCTGGGAACGCCTCTCAACAAGGCTCATTGGCCCACTGGTGCTGGTCAGATTTGGGTTAAGAAGCGGAGATGATCGTTAGCAGGAAAATAAGCATAACTGCTTGCGCTTTGTTATGCACATGTGGCTTTCTCCCTTTCAATAAAAAATTCTCACAACTCCTCGCCTTCTAAATTTTAGCTCACCTACTTATTTTATTCTAATAAAAAAAATAGAAAACAGGCACGCACCCTCTCTTTCGCTCTCCCCCCCCCTCCCCCCAAGGCGAGGAAAAGAGAAGAAGGGACAGGAGTATTTGAGAAGCGGAGGGGGGGGGGGGGGGGGGGGAAAGGATCGTGTTGATTTGAAATACACATAACCTAATAAATATATTCCCGCGGCTATTAATATTACCTTGGAAACAGCAAGCGTTTGTCTTTGTGATTGATCGGACGGTTAGAAGCGCGGTGGACCACACACACACACAAAGCACACACACACACACCTACACTACGCCCACCACTGATGTGGCCCTTGAAGAGATCACGACAATGCATCGCCCAGGTACCAACTAGAGCCACTACCACTACAGATGATGATGATAGCACTCAAGCGTTAGTACCCGTCCAGCAGCAACAGCTCATCGCGCCCCTGATTGTCGTAAGCAATCTCTTGATTAATTTGCAAAGACAAAGATTGGGCCCCAGCGACGAACAGCTGCAGCAACCCACTGAAGCCATCAGACAGGACCTCCTAAAATGCAGAGCCCCGCCCGGACGGGGGGATTTGTGTCGCAGCCACATAACGCGCAGGCTCTTGTCGTTTGTCAACCACGAGCTTTACCAGGGGCTCGTGCATGTCCTTGTCGCGGAGCTGGCCTTGATACAGCAGCGGCAGCCCGAAACCGCCCCCGAGCTCCGCGACAAACGCCAAAGCATGTTACGAGAATACTGCGCAAGTGACTTGGCGGCTCGGAAGCGTAGATGGTACGTTTTAAGGCATAGGCGAGCCAACCGGGGCCGCGCCGAACAGGAGGCCGTGCGCCGTGACTGGGAGGCGGCGGAGCGCCTGTTTTTGCGGGACAGACCAGAGTTGGCTCAGGGCTGCCAGGCCGGAGAACGTGAATGCATCTTCTGGCTGGACTTTCTCAGACAAAATCCGTCCGGCCTCTGCCCGCGGGTCGCCGTGGAGAACGTCTATCCGCTGCTCTCGCACCGGAGCCGAGCAGCCGTGCACACCAATCTAGTACTAGTGCTGTCCTATGTTCTTAGGCCACACCTTGTTAGGTACGAGCTTGCTGCTCACGAATACTGCCTGGCCGCCAATGAGGCACTAGAGGCCCAGGGATTTCTGGACTGTTTGTGGTGGCGCCCGCAGGTTTTGAGTCTGCTAAAAGCATTGTTGCCAAACAACATTGTGCGATATTGTATAGCAGAGTACTAGTGTCTACGTATTCACACACACACAAAGGCAAGGAATTGTCAATTAAAATTAATTTTAATGAGAACAAAACCAGCGGAGCCAGCGTTGCTAGATGTTTCGCTCCTACTAGAAACCCTCCAGGCCCTTCAGGCTGGCGGCCAAGCGCATGCGTTCCAGCGTATGATTGCGCCGGTGGGTTTTGGCACCAGCCGATTGAGTATGCAACGGATCCTCGGCTGGTAGTTGGGCAGAACTAGATGGCTCCAGCAGCCATTCCAGCACGCCGACAATCCAGTACAGCCAGTGCGCACAAAGCATGGCCCAAATAACACGCTGCTCATGAAAACGAACGTACCTAGGCATCACGTTCCAAACTTCTACTTCCCACCAGATCTCTAACACGAGCTCGATGGCTGCGTACAAGGTCTTGGCATGGAAGCGCAGCGCGACAAAATAATGCTGGCACACCAACGGCAACGACACGCTCAGGTAATCAATCCCGTTGAGTGACGTAGTGCGGGTAATGAGCGAGCACACGAGCCAGAGAGTGGCGGCGTGGTGGAGCAATGTGGCCAGCCCGTTCAAAAGATGCAGCACGCCGTACCAAGGAATTGGACGCCCTCGTTCGTCATGGATGCAAAAGCTCAAGACTAGGTACGTGCTAATTTCTGGCATCCCAAACTTGAAGAGCCCGAGCACCATGAAGGGCAGGCCAAACACCGAGAACGAGTAGATGCCAATCACTTGTAGCAGCGGGAACACTGTTTGAACGAGCCACCAGCTAGTCTTGAGGAGCCTGGCGTCGGGGGCTCTATAGCGCAGCCAGGAGCGCGAGCCGAGCTCCAGCGCAATGCCGGCCAGCAGACAACTGATCCACATGCTCGTACAAAGCGCAAGCCGCCAGCCGTAGGGTCACAAGTAACTCAGCAAAGACAGGTGGCCTGGCAGGTCATGCTGCATACGCAGCACTTGCTCGGCGCTAGGGGGGCTGTAGAGCGGTAGCGTGTCAAGCGTAGTGTTGGCCAGGGCCCGCGCCAGTTCCCCCGCGCGCAGTAGGTGGAAAGCGCCGGGCGGCGACCGGAAGCTGCGCAGGGCGCTGGGTAGCCCTTGCAGCAGCATAAAAAAGAACAGGGAGTACACACGCGCTGACAGAAAGGTTTCGGCCTCGAAGTCATCGCGTGTGCAGACTACCGACGGCAACAGTAGCTTGGACAAGGGCGACCAAGCCTCCAGACTGCCCAGATTAAAGTTCAGGTTCCAGGCTATGTAGCTGTCTGCGAATTGCGTGCCCAGAGCCCAGCGAAATTCCTGATTGCCATCGATTTCTGCCACACGCGTAAAGTTGCGGTTTCGCACCTCGTGCGCCACCGCCAGCCCCGCCACGACATTATCGTCCAGTCCCTTCTGGGCGTCCAGCGACACCGCCTCCAGGATGTTAATGGTTAGCCATGTTCCCTCCAGCCCGCTCGGAGCACGATTGGCGCGCGCCCTGTTGTACCTAGACAGGGCCGACTCTATGCTAGTAAACTTTGTGTGCAGAAATTCGCTGACACTCGCGTCCCACCAGCCCAGACCAAAGTTTGTCGCAGCGCTCGCCCCCCCCACAAACTCGCGTCGTAGGTAAAACGCAAAATCATGCGCGAGTACGTAACTGGACTGGCAGGCCTGCGTCCAGGCCTCGAGGACAAGCGTCCATGTCAGTAGCTCTTGCCATGCAATCGCTACGGCCTCCTGGGAAAGCGAGCCAAGCTGGCCAGCCAGCAGCTCTGGCTCGTTTACCAGGCGACAGGCTGCGGACCCTAACATGACGTTCTGGGACGCACAGTCGCTCACTCTGTCTACTAACGGACGCAAGCTTTGCGGCTCCCGCATAAGCTTCTCAGTTACAGCCGCCAGTGGCTCAAAACGTTCCAGCCGCATCCCGTGCAGCAGATTGCGCACGAGAGTAGTGTTGCTCGACGTGTGCGGGCCGAGCGTGTCCCACAACCAAGTCGCCAACTGTCTTGTGCAGTCGGCACGCGCCACGCTCGATAATCGCGGTGGCTTGGGCTCTGCTTCTCTTCGCGACCTGTGCAACAAAGGCCCATAGTCTCTCCGCCAGCTATAGTTGTGCACTGATTGCACCAGAATGTTCCAATTGTGGCGTTCCTCGACGTCCGCCTCCTCAGGGCTCAGAGGTATCTGCGCCGGCGGATACGCCCGCACACTAACCCACCAGCCCTGCGACGGGTACCACAGCACCACCACCGCGCATAATATCGTCAACATCACAAACAGCGGAGCACGACGCAGCTCCCGGGATTTATCGCCACCAACCCTCCTTAGCAACGATGCAGCACCCGTGAGCAGTGGTAATTCCAAGTTCTCCGTACGAGCCAAGGGCCGGGCAGAAGTAGCTGTGTAAGGCGCCCCTGCTATGCCGTTCTCATCTACGACGTCGACCCGCGTAAGCGACGACGCACTGCTTGTCACCGAGCGCTGTCGAATAGGTGTACCTACGTCACCTAGTGTTTCTCCCCGCCAAACTGGAATTGCGGCAACAGGCGCAGAGCCATTTGCGAGAGGGGTCGGATCTGACGCCCGCTCACGGAGCTCGTGCACTTTGAGTTCACGCGCACTAGACTCTGGCCCGTTTAGTGTCAATTGCTCCATTTATTAATAGCTATAACCTTTTAAATTCGCTAAAGACGTGTGGCTGCTGCCCCCACCCCCCTCCCTTACCCGATTTCTTCGCTACACTTTGTCTGGGATGAGAGGGGGGGGGGGCCGTGCTATTCTCCCAGCATCTGTTAGCAGTGGTGCTTACGGATTACCTGCAACTTGAATTCATGCACAATAGACTCTGGCTTATTTAGTGCCAGCGCAGTCGTTTTGTGTGCGGCATCACATAGAAGCTTGTACAGAGCAACCGCACGTGGCAAGCATAGTCCCAGAGCGGGAACCCCGCCCGTTGTTTCACGAGTGCCGGAAACTTGGCACGGAAGGCGCGCGTGGCCTCGGGTAGGTGGTAGTGCGGAATTTCTGCCAGGACGTGGTGGACCTGGTGTGTGCCAATGTGGTGTGTCCAGGCCTGAAAGGGCCAGTAGTCGCGGTCCACGGTGTTCAAGGCCCCGCCAAGGAAGGTCCAGGAGTTGCTCCTGTACTCGCAGCTTTCGTCGATATTACTGGCGACATTCATTTTCGCCACACTTTCAAGAATGAAGAAAGTTTGACCTATATAAAGACTTTTACTACTGGGCCTATATAGAAACTTTATCTATACATAGAGACTTTGACACGTCAAACTTTTTTATATAGGTCAAACTTTTTTATATAGGTAAAACTTTTTATAGGTTAAGTTTTGCTATAAGTCAAACTTTTCCAATACGTGACAAGAACATTAATATTATTAATAATAATATTAATATTAATATTATTAATAATAATATTAATATTAATAATTCCGACAAGTAGATGCAATTCAAATTTTCAAAATGTTGTTAATAATATTTCAAGTTTTATTGAAGTTAATAACAATAATTACTAGTAGTTTAACTGAGCAGCAGTAATATTAGTTGACTATACTCAAACAACTTGAAAAACGAATATATTATTAAAGTTTATTTTCGTTTCATTAATTTTGGGTATGCAATGTCGGTACTGTCGAGCCACAAATGTGAGATTGGTTGCAAATGCAAACGCTTTGAAAATTTCTTCCCGGACAGCTCCTGTACCCCTGTGAGCCCGCATCCACCTCTTCACATTCTGGAAAACCAACTCGCATGGCATGAACTCTGGAAAGTAAGCAGGCAGGCGAACAACTCTCACCCCCACAGCAAGAAGAAGCAGATCCTGAACTTCTCGCCATTCCTCCGCGCCGTGAATTTTTGCATTATCTACAATGAGAATATCACCGTCCCCCAAGTGTCCGTGATGAGCTGCATCAACGAGTGATTCGATATAATCACGACCGCATTAGATCCCTCCCCTCACACTCAACAATACTCCCCCTCTTGGATGGGTTAGTGACGTCATATAGGTAACACTGAAAGCCTTTCTCGCTCGCTCTGTCATATGACGGGCCCTATTCACTCTCTCACCCCGTTCCCCTCGACACCACTGCCAACGTGAGCAATCTACAAACAAAGAAAATGAGAAACAAAACAGCACTGGCAGATATGAAATGTACCCCAGTTTTCGAAATTGCTTTCATCCAAATACTTAAGACTGACGGGAGGGGTCCTGGTGCGTAACCCAATCGGCAAAGTCTGCTGCGTATAATAGATTATGGTCCGTATATTTCTCTGGGTTGGTAACGCTGGCCTTCTTACGAGTCCACCCCAGGAAAGACGAATTCTTTCTACTCGCTTCGCCCCGGCACCTCTTCTGCCTTGCTCTAACTGTTCGGGAGGGAAAACAAAGAGAAAATTTACGTACGACGGCTAGCATCGACTCTTAGTACCCAGGTCCAACCCAAATCCCGAAGATGTTGAACTGCTGCATCAGTGAGGCCTGGTTCTTGCACAAACACACGTACTGAGAGATGAGATATGATACAAAACAATCGCATGGTACCTGATCTCCACATAAAATAACAAGCCCACTCCAGGGCAATCTGGTCCGGCCTTGGGAGAGTGGAATACGTTCTGCCTCCATGCCGTCCTGTAACCAACGGACATGTAACGGACAAAAAGTTTGGTCGAAAAAAAAAGGGAGAGAAAAGAAAAAAAAACACCTGGGTGAAAGTCTTGGTCCAGCGCTTTGGTCTCCCAGTACCTCGCTTTGCCTCTGCTCGCCCCCTGTCCCCACAGTAAGTGAAAACAGGCAGCATTGAGTGGTAAAAAAGTACGGAGTTCTGAGGCAGCTGACCATAATTCTGCTTGCTGAAGCTGCGCCCCACTCCATGGACGCATTTGCCAGAACGATCCTTGCTCGTACTCCATCCACCTGTGTTATGGACAAAGTGGCATACGCCTGGATATCTCCCTGTCCACACTGGACATGTTGGCACACTTCCAAGCTTTGCAAAACTTGGGGTTCTGTTCGTTACTCAGCACCCAAAAAGGATTTTCAAACGATCCGGCCCCAAAAAAAGGATTTGCAAACGATCAGGACAAACTTGCCACCGAAGGATGCCGCGGCCGGTGGCATCGAAGTTGGTGGTTTCCATTTTTTTTTTTTTTTTGTGTGTGCCTTTTTTTGAATTTTTTGGGTGTCCTTCCTTTTATGGGTGACCACAAGCTGGGAAGCTATGGCGGACGACTCCGACGACGACGACCAGTCTGTCAACCGCGAGGAAGACAACCGCGAGGAAGACGAAGACTCAAGATATGACTCACCCCCACCTGCCCCTGGCTCCCTCATTGCCAGGGGCAGGGCATTTCTTCCAACGAAGCACTGGAAGGACACACAGGAGGCATGGGGTACTCTTCCTTTTGTTTTGTGCTGTGCTTTCTGTTGATGTCATGTTTGTGCTGTGCAGTGAAGCAAATGAAACTGGACAACGTGAAACATGACCCACAATACGATGCCATGTTCATAAACAACGCGGAACCCAGCGGTAACTCCTTGTCTTTCTGTTGCTGCGTAACTCCTTGCCTTTCTGTTGCTGTTCATTGAATCTGTTGTGCTGTTTTGAGATGTCAAGACCGACATGGTCAGAGTGTTCAGAGCTTGGAAAACCAAACAACGGTTCTCTCTCTCTCTCTCCTCTCTCTTTCTCTCTCTCTCTCTCTCTCCCTCCCTCTCTCTTTCTTTCTCTCTCTCTCTCTCTCTCTCTCTCTCTTTCTTTCTCTCTCTCTCTCTCTCATTCCCATTCTCTCTCTCTCTCTCTCTTATTCTCTCTCTCTCTCTCTCTCTCTCTCTCTTTCTCTCTCTCTCTCTCTCTCTCTCTCTCTCTCTCTCTCTCTCTCTCTCTCTCTCTCTTTCTCTCTCTCTCTCATTCCCATTCTCTTTCTTTCTCTCTCTCTTATTCTCTCTCTCTCTCTCTTATTCTCTCTCTCTTATTCTCTCTCTCTTTCTCTCTCTCTCTCTCTCTCTCACACACACACACACACACTCTCTCTCTCTCACACACACACACGCTCACTCACTCGCTCACTCACTCACTCACAATCTATCTACTATCTATCTATCTATCTATCTATCTATCTATCCATCTATCCATCCATCTATCCATCCATCCATCCATCTATCCATCCATCTATCTATCTATATATTCCTCCTCCTCCTGCTCCTCATCCTTCCCCTCCCTCTCCTTTCCCCTCCTCCTACACTTCCTTCTACTTTCCTTCTTTCCTTCCTTCTCTTCCCTTCAGTACCTATTTATCTATCGATCTAAGCATCACATTGTCGTGTAGGGGGTTAGCAGAAAACATAATCAAGCACAGCAAATTGGACCAGAAGATCACCACGCGAGGCATCCCACCTGGGGGATACTTCTTCTTCGACAGGAACGGCGACAAGGTAACTGCACCCAATCATCCTTGTTTCGTTAAAAAGAAGGCACGGGAAAAATTCTACGTGGCGATCGAGAACCTGGAAGCCCAGATGCGTTCCGGATTTGAGGTAAACCTGCTTGCTTTGCTGGTGTGTTTTCTTTCTGTATATGTATGTGTGTGCAGGTGTTGTTCAGGAAAATGAGGGAAATACAGCGAACCAGGCAGCAGGTCTTTGCCCCGCTTGTTATCCGGGGACCACTCTTACTTTTCTTTATTTTGTCTGTCTTTACCTTGTATTTTTTTTCATGCTGCCCACTTATTTTTGTTCGAACTTTCTTTCTTTTTTGCTCAGACTGCTTCCTTTTTTTGAATTTATTCATTACTATTGCTTGCTGATGTGTGTGGATGGTTTCCCTTCTTGTTATCCGGGGACCACTCTTACTTTTCTTTATTTTTTCTGTCTTTACCTTGTATTTTTTTCATGCTGCCCACTTATTTTTTTTTGTTCGAACTTTCTTTCTTTTTTGCTCAGACTGCTTCCTTTTTTAAAAATTATTCATTATTATTGCTTGCTGATGTATGTGGATGGTTTTTCTTCTTGTTATCCGGGGACCACTCTTACTTTTCTTTATTTTGTCTGTCTTTACCTTGTATTTTTTTTCATGCTGCCCACTTTTTTTTTTGTTCGAACTTTCTTTTTTGCTCAGACTGCTTCCTTTTTTAAAATTTATTCATTAGTATTGCTTGCTGATGTGTGTGGATGGTTTCCCTTCTTGTTATCCGGGGACCACTCTTACTTTTCTTTATTTTTTCTGTCTTTACCTTGTATTTTTCTTTCATGCTGCCAAACACGAGGAAATTTGGCATTCATGACACTCCCCTAACGCAAATATTTGCGTGAATTCCAAAAAAATTATACCAGCATCAAGATCGAGTCTGGGGCTAACCACCCTGCCGATATGAGCTCCCAACTCCTCCTGGTTCCTTCAAACCATGATTGATAGTGATGGGGGGGGCTGCCCACTAGTTTTTTTAGTGTTTGAATTTTTTTCTTTTTTGCTCAGACTGCTTCCTTAAAAAAAATATATATATTCATTATTGTTGCTGTAATGTGTGTGTTTTTGTAAGCTCGACCATCATAACCAAACCGTTGCACGGCAGAGGGTAGGGCATGCTGAGGGGGAGTATTACAAAGAGCTAGCCGCGGAATTCAAGCAGCAGATTGGGCTGCCCGAGGGTACTTCTTGGCAGAGCTTGGAAAGTGAATGCGTCGGCCAAGTTTACCCACAGGGGTGGGTCGTAGGTTTACAGAGAGGTTGTTCGAGGGGCGCACCTCTAGCAGGTTGAGCTCCAGCGACACTAGTAGTGCAATCGAGGAGTACCACCCTGTGGACTGGGAGCAGCCGGGCTGGCGTGAAACGTTTTACGAGCTCTCTGGCAGGCGAGATCGCGGCCAGAAACGAGAGCCTCATTCAGAGGCAGCCCGCCCTGGCAGCACTGCCGGCCGCAAGAAAATGCGTTTGCTGCACAACCCTGCCGTGGAGGCAACGCTGGCTCGGGTGTTTGCTGCTTCGCCTTCCGGCTCTGGCACTCTCTCTCTCTCTTTCTCTCTCTCTCTCTCTCTCTCTCTCTCTCTCTTTCTCTCTCTCTCTTTCTCTCTCTCTCTTTCTCTCTCTTTTTCTGTCTCTCTCTCTCCTCCCACCCCATTCTTTTTTCTTTTTAGGTAGGATGCCTCCCCTGGTGCCTGGGTCTTCAGATTCTGGCAATCTCTCTCTATTTCTTTCTATCTCTCTCTCTCTCTCCCCACGCACTTCTTTTTCTTCTTCTTCTTTCTTCTTCTTCTTCTTCTTCTTCTTCTTCTTCCTCTTCTTCCTCTTCTTCTTATTAATGTTTTCCTTGTAGTGTCGTCGTCATCTTCAAGCTCGTCGTCGTCTGCAAGCTCGTCGTCGTCTTCAAGCTCGTCGTCGTCTTCAAGCTCGTTGCGTGTGTCGTCGTCGTCTTCAAGCTCGTCGTCGTCTTCAAGCTCGTCGTCGTCTTCAAGCTCGTTGCGTGTGTCGTCCTCGTCTTCAAGCTAGTTGCGTGTGTCGTTGTCGTCTTCAAGCTCGTTGCCTGTGTCGTCGTCGTCTTCAAGCTCGTCGCCTGTGTCGTCGTCGTCTTCAAGCTTGTCGCCTGTGTCGTCGTCTTCAAGCTCGGCTCCTGTTAGTGTCAAGATTGAGCAAAGCATAGGTAGTCGCAACAGGGAAGTCGATGCTACTTGCCGTATTTGCAAGGATGACATAGGGGACGTATTGTACAAGGAGGTTAGAAGTCCCCAGCTTAGGTTAGCAGAGGTGACATGCTGTGGGGCCCCATTCCATCGCAAGTGTATACAGTGGGATGCTTGCCGGAAGCAAGTTCAAATTTCCAGGTGCCCAAATTGCCGGGAGATCAGCAACAGCTTCCGTACTTCTTATCTTTACGGGAATGAGGTGGTGAGGTGGAAGCCAATGTCAAGGAAAGCAATGGCCCAAAGGGCGTCTTCACTGTCTTCAGTCATAGATATGACTGAAGACGATTCAGAGTGGGAGTCCGCACCCCTTGCTATCTTTGTAAAGCCCGAGCCTGGTAGTAGTCGGAGCTTGTCCCCTGAATCCCCTCGTGTGCAATCTGGAAAGGGTATTATGGCCAAGCAAGATGCAGAGTACGAGATAGCTCAAGCAGAGGACGTAGCTAATGCGATCAGGAGAGGTAAGCAAGGCAAGCTGCCAAAGGCTGAGAATGACGAGGAGAAGCAGTTGAGGTGGGCGCTGGCGGAATCTATTAAGCTGAAGGACAAGGCACCGCAGCAGTTGCTGAGGGATGCTGAGCAGCAAGAGGCTGTACCAGCACGGAGTGGTCAAAAAGTCCTTGAGGTTGGTACGCGTACGGGAGCGTCCGCGCAGGGAGAGAGCCGCGCAGAGCGAGCTGCTAGGATGTCAGAGAGTTTTGCCAGAATTGTTGGCAAAATTCGTCCCAACCGCACCGAGTCTCTTGCCAACCTTCCCAAGCGCACCGAGTCTCTTGCCAGCCTTCCCAAGCGCACCGAGTCTCTTGCCAACCTTCCCAAGCGTAAGCGGCCAGGTCTCTTTCTCTCTCTCTTTCTCTCTCTCTCTCTCTATCTATCTATCTATCTATCTAGCTAGCTAGCTATCTATCTATGTGAAATGTAGGGCAGTGGTGGTGCGGTGAGCACGGAGGCAGGCAGCAACGGCGGCGTTCGGGTATATGTAATACTATCTATCTATCTAGCTAGCTAGCTATCTATCTATGTAAACTGTACGGCAGTGGTGGTGCGGTGAGCGCGGAGGCAGGCAGCAACGGTGGCATTCAGGTCTACCCCCCCACCCCCCCTCTCTCTCTCTCTCTCTCTCCTATATATATATATAGCTGGCTATCAATCTATGTAAAATATAGGTGAGCGCGAAGGCAGCCAGCAACTGCCTAATATTACTAGTAATAATAATAATAGTAATAGTAATAGTAACAGTAATAATAATAATAATAATAATAATAATAATAATAATAATAATAATAATAATAATAATAGTGCTTCTCTGTCAATGGCTGATGCATTTCTGCACATGCGCCTCCATCGTCTCACCCGTGAGGGGAGTACGAAGAATTGACGATAGGCTCTAATGACACCCCGCAAGGGCAGTTCCAACACTTCCAGACGGACCGGTATGTTCAATGAAAATACTGGTCCCGACGGACCGGTATGTTCAATGAAAATACTGGTGGCACCGACGGGAATCGAACTGGCGACAGGGCCAACAACAACAACAATAATAATAATAATAATAATAATAATAATAATAATAATAATAGTAATGATAATAATAAACCGGAAAGATCGATGGAACCAGTGGCCTCGTTGCCGGTGACAATTGTCATCTTGGCTGTTCTGCCTGTTCCCTCTCTCAATCGCTAGTCCTTGGCATGACGTAAACTGCCCGTCCTTGGCATGACCTTAAACGGCCGGTCCTAGCATGACTTGAAACTGCCCCGGGGATAGATAGAAAGATAGATATAGTAATAATAATAATAATAATAATAATGATAATAATAATGATGATAATAATAATAATAATAGTGTTTCTCTGTCAATGGCTGATGCAAATCTGCACATGCGCCTCCATCGTCTCACCCGTGAGGGGAGTACGAAGAATTGACGATAGGCTCTAATGACACCCCCGCACGGGCAGTTCCAACACTTCCAGACGGACCGGTATGTTCAATGAAAATACTGGTGGCACCGACGGGAATCGAACTGGCGACAGGGCCCAGATGGTAGAACTTGACCACTGGGCTATCACGGTGTCCATAATAATAATAATAATAATAATAATAATAATAATAATAATAATAGTAATAATAATAATAATAATAATAATAATAATAATACAGGGCAGTGTGAGCGCGGAGGCAGCCAGCAATGGCGGCGTTCAGGTATCTATCTATCTATCTATCTATCTATCTATCTATCTATCTATCTATCACTTGCTCCACGGAGTGAACCAAGGCCACTTGAGGTGTCACTGACCCTCCCTTGGGCTTGGTTTTTTTGAAATGGGTGCCATCTGTCGACAGACAGAGAATTAGGGGATGGTGTGGGTGTGCTGGGCCCGTGGTGGGGTGCCTTATGTGTTCCTAGCCATACGCCTATAAGTCACATGCCGAAATAGCGACGGGAAGCACAATCCTGTTCCCTCAGGGTGCCCTTTCTCGCTTGTTGAGCCCGGAATACAACCCACAGTGCTCTGTCGGTTTATACTAGACTGTCGAACAGTCTCGAAACTCCATCTGCTTACTGGGTCCTCTGTAATGGAGGTGGGAGCTCGTTCTGCAAGGGGCGCTTTATGGAACGAGCCCTGGCCCCGCCTGGTACTAGGGAGGTTTTGGTATCGCCTGTATCAGTCCCTTCCGTGCAAACATCACGGCTTAGCTGGGCATCGGGTTAATACTTTACCCACAGACTTCCTTGGTTGACGAAATCAGAAGCTCCTTTTTCTGACATTAGTCGATATCTCATCTAACTAACTATCTAACTATCTATCTATCTATCTATCTATCTATTTATCTATCTATCTATCTATGTATGTACAATGTTAATATAGGGCAATGGTGCGGTGAGCGCGGAGGCAGCGAGCACCCGCCTTCAGGTATCTATCTATCTATCTATGTATCTAGCTGGCTATCTACCTGTGTAAAATAGGGCAGCGAGGGTGTGGCGAACGCGGAGGCAGCCAGCAGCGGCGTTCAGGTATCTATCTATCTATATGTAATATATATATATATAGCTAGTTAGCTGTCTATGTAAAATATTAATATAGGGCGATGGTGCGGTGAGCGCGGAGGCAGCGAGCACCGGCCTTCAGGTATCTATTTGTCTATCTATCTATCTATCTATCTATCTATCTATCTATCTATCTATCTATCTAGCTGGCCATGTACCTGTAGATAGAAGATACGCCCCCAGCGGCGTTGGCGGCGTCATCATCGTCTAGTTCCCAAGCCGCAACGGGATCCCCTCTGCCACCAAAGTAGCATCCCAGCCATGGAATTTGAGGGATGGCCGCCAGAAATAGGTAGTTTTGTAGCAGTAACGGAGGCTGAGGGTAAAGAGGAAGTAGAGGAACTGTTTAGGGACGGAGTGGTAAGAGCATGGAAGGTGGGGAAAGTAGCACGTTGTTGGGTAGATCAAGATGAACCTATGGTAGAATTGATCATGTACGGCACTCAGGATCGAAATACGCTAACGGGCACATATGGTCCTGCCCGATGTAATAAAAGTGGAGTGTGGAGTTTTAAAGTTAATGGAATAGAAGTGGAGTGTGGAGTTTTAAAGTTAATGGATGCGAATCCAAGGCAAGGAAGTCTGTATATACTTGGAATGATTGCCGAGCTTTCGATTTTTGGCTTACAGCAGAACACAAAATCCCAGCAGATAGCCAGGAAACAATGCGAGGGATTCTAGATGAGCTGGAAATTCCAATTGAGCAGCATGTGCAGTATGTTTAGAGGGGGCGGGGGCAGGGGGGGGGGGGGTTGCATTAGAGTAGCTATATAGCCGAACTCCACAGGAGACGTAGGGTAGCACTCTTTCATGCCGTAGCTTTATTGCTTTAGTAATATTCGTTTAAGTAAGTAATAATGGGGGGTGAAGAGAGAAAGGGAGGTGGAGCAAGAGAGAAAGGGAGACAGGGAGGGATGAAGAGAGAAAGTGACATAGAGCAAGAGAGTGTGTTTGGTATTAATAAGCTGTGACACCATTTTAAGTTTAAACTTGGAGGCACGTACATAAGTGGATGTGCGCCACAGGGAACGGCGAGGATGGGGCCTTTCTCAATTTTTTTCTTATGTAATTATTAATATTAAGAATAATATATTATTAATATTAATAATACGAATAAATTAAATAAGTAGTACTATTATTATTTAATATTAATGTTATAGTAATATAATATTATTATCAATGGTTTATTAAATACAATATTTTTGAAAATCAAAACAATTTATTCATAAAACTTAAACTTAGGCTTAAATTTAAAAAAAAATGCAGGAAAAAGTTATACTTATATAAAAAACTTTAACCTATATAAAAATGTTTGACGTATATGAAAAAAACTTTAACCTATATATATAAAAAAGTTTGACGTATATGAAAAAGTTTGACGTATACAGGCGTCAAACTTTTTTATATACGCAAACTTTTTTATATACGTCAAACCTTTTTATATAGGTCCGAAACTTTTCATAAAGGTTTAAGTTTTTGTATAAGTTGAAGTTTTTATATAGGTCGAAAAAGTTATATAGGTCAAAGAAAATTTAGAGGCGAAAATGAATGTCGCCAGTAATACTACGTGACCCTCCCCCGTCGTCGATTGCCCTCGTCCCGGCGGCGATCGACTCCTCCGTGCCCCTTCCCCTGATCAATCCGCACCTCGTCAGGGGCCCGGATGCTCGGCATCATACATATAGTGCCCTCTTGAGACTGAATGTGATTCAAGTGTGACTCGAACGCCTCGTGCCCGTGCCCCCTCGAGTGACGTTGCTCTCCGATCTCGGGAGTCCTCGGAAGTTGGTTCTCGGTGATGTCACGGCTGACTCCACGAGGGCTTTTATCCGCCGTCTCATTCTGAAGTCACAAGTCACCTTCCCATCAAGGACGGTAATCCCGAGATCCGTGGTGGTTAATTCGAGCCATCTACTACCGGCGTGACTGAAGTTTAATCACGCACGCATCTGTTTGTTTGGCTTTTATTGTAATAGCCCCCTGATGCCCCCCGGGCCCGGCACGTTGTAGTCCCGGTCGCCCAGCCCAGAGGCAACGTAGGCAATTTTATCCGAGGGGAAGGCCCGGGTCTAGTCACCGACCGTCACTGGAGATAATGACGTTTCAACTCACTGAGTTCACATTTTAATTCCGAGCCCCAGTCAAGTTGGTTCGGCTGGTCTTGACTCGACTTCTCACGCACCCTGATGAGGGCACGGAGGCTCGAGGGGGAGAGGGGATTATGCCGGCCCACCCGGTATATAACAGTGGCATTACTATATGTTCCGGTCTGTCGGTTATCCTTCTCGGCTTGGAGAGTACGGAATCCCTTTTACGTTAGGTATTCCTCATTCTTCATGTCGTTAGATAGACTGTTATATTACTATGATTACTGTAATGCCCCCAACGATAGCTCGTAAAAAGTCGGTAATACAACCAAACACAGTCCTCAAAAGATGAGAATGATGTCTCGTTATATTAGCTCAGTGAAGCCAAAAAGGAAAACGGCAACAGACCAGGAATAAAATGGCATCAGGTCCAATCCGGACAAATAATACTGAAAAACAAGCTGGTGCACCTGTCACCAGGAAAAGGTACTTTTTACCGGCTATCCGGGGTGGTGATGCATACAGTACCCCCTCCCGATTTTATGACGGAAATAGCATTTTCGTCATACACCTTCTGATTTCTTTCTGCAAATAGTATGCGCTATGGAGTCATGCCACACAGCGCATCGACCCACGGATAGACGCTAAAAGACGATAAATATATCCTCATACGGCACGTCAAAGCGGATTCTCCAGACATTCTTGTAGATTTTTGAACTCCTTCCCTCAATCTCTCTTTTTTTTTTTTTTTTTTTTTTTTTCTCGGCAGTATGTCAAGAACAAACGTACTATTATTAAAAAAAATACAAGCAACGTGGTGCTGTAGTACGATTCCCCCTTTGATCTCCTTCTTCTTCTTATCATTATCATTATTATTATTATTATTATTATTATTATTATTATTATTATTATTATTATTTACAGGGAGATCGTAAGTACATTGTCTTTTTTAATGACATACCCTTGTATAAGGTGGATATCCTATGATATAGTATTAGGGGGCCAGTCCTAATAGCTATATCCGAAGTCGAGGTGTATGTACCCGACCCTGCGATATACCGACACAAGTAGAGATTGACCGTGCTCAGGTATGACAGTATATAATCTATCGTAAAAAATAATTTAATGAAAGTTTCAGAGAACATTTCATTTTCGAGAACATCATCCCAGGACTTGGAAAGGGTCATACCCGGGAACACCATCGCTCAATACACTAGCGATCCCCGTATACGGTGTAGTATCATCGTCGATCGACCTTTCGCACTCGTATGTTGCGATCGAATGCCAAGTTATATCACTGAGTTTTTTTAATATTCATATTGATAACTGATGATGCATGATCAAATCATGATACGCCGTGGGCAATCAACCAGTTTGTGTGAGACGCATAAAGAAAAATAGTTTCCTTGTTACTGCCTTCGTCGTCTGGCGCGGATTTCTTTACCTGGTGGAGGACCACCAACAAAAGTCAGATCAAAGTTTGACTGTTCGAGAATGTCCCAGATCTTATTAGGGATTCCGCCCAACGATAATTCAAAAGGGATATCAAACACTCCTCTTGGCAGTGTCTGAATGGTCCACGCAGTGTAATCCTTGTCTCTGGGAGTAATTGTATCATCCCATGTCTCGAGACTTTTTGCGTCTTTATTTACTGGCAGATAATGTCTTGCCTTTGGATCCTCAACCGGGTCCGTAAGGAGGTATTTGTAACCATCCTTCGATTCTGGGAAAGGTCCCACATGATCAATGTGTATAAACTCAAACATCCCCGCATGAAGAGGAAATTCGCCAATCAGGCCGAAATTTGCCTTCAGTGGTGTTTTGTTTATCTTGCACGGGATGCATGCATCCACCGCCTGATCTATCTCCTCCTTCATCTTCTTCCACCAGAATCGCCTCGCTACGAACATGAGTTCGTTGTCGACCCGGATGCGCCAAAAGTGGGCAATTGTGGGCTGCGACAAATATAAATCGTCTCAGACTCTCCGGTACCCAAAGGGTCCATTTGTCCGGCTGTGACGCATAGCGACCGTGAAGGCCCTTGTACCATAGTAGACCATCTCTCCATCCCATCTCCTTCATCTGATCTTTGATCGCTTTCGTCATCTTCAGCTCATACGGGTTCTGATATAACTATATGAATTCCTTAAACTCCGGATCTTGAGCCTGTTGTTGCCTCCATGCGGTAGGCGAGGCTACATGGATAGTAACATCTTCTAGCCGTATCCCGATTCTTTCCGGGTCATCGTCTAGGTCACTTCTCCTCTCTTGAGGAGGCTCCGCATAAACATCCTGCGTCTCCTCTTCCTCTCTTATGTTCGCCTTCGCATTCTCATATACCTCATAGGACCACTCAGCGTCCTCCTGGGTATGTAGCTCACAACATATCCCGTGATCCGGGCCTTGTGGACTGTACCGTAGACCTGTGCGGTCATATCGGACTCCACTCGCCATCTCCATCGCCTCAATGTGGCTGACCTCATACACCTTGTCAGTGGACAAGTCCTCCATCTCCACCGTGGACACCAACGCCGATACTTCTTAGTTAAACTCTAGTCTAGAGAGGCTATCAGCGACCACATTTCGCTTTCCCGGTAGATGGACCATTGTAAAATCGAAACAAGACAAGAACGCTTGCCACCGCGCCAGCCGTCCAGTCTGTTCATGATTCATCAACCATAACAGGTTATGATGATCAGTTCTGACAGTAAATTGAGGTCCTCCCCACAAATACTCTCTGAGCCTCTTGAGGGCCCACCACCGCTAACGCCTCTCTTTGCCTTGTGCAATAGTTTCTCTCCGCCGCACACAACTTCCTACTAATAAACATGATTGGGCGTAATTTCTTCTCCTCATCCTCTTGTTGTAATACAGCCCCAATCGCAAACTTAGATGCGTCTGTATCGACTACGAATTGTTTCGTAAAGTCAGGCATCGTTAATACCAGTCCTCCGTCTTTCGGGTTTTTATAATAAGATCTTTGAGCGCATGAAACGCTTGCAAAGCCTCTTCGCCCCACTTCTCAAAGTCTCCAAAATCTATCATTTTCTCCAACTTAGCCAGTGTTGCACCCCAATCGGGTATAAACTGGCTATAGTATTGCGCCATCGCAAGGAATGAGTGCAATTCAGTGCGGTTCTTTGGTATCGGTCGATTCATAATCTCCTCCCTCTTCTCTTTGGATATCGAGACTCGATTATGGGAGATCTCGTACCCTAAGTATGTCACACTCGTCTTGGCAAGTTGACACTTCTTTAGATTGCACTTCAGGCCAAAAGCTCCGATGCGCCTGAATATATCGGACAAATGATCGATATGCTCCTCCATTGTGTTAGAGTATACGATAATGTCATCGATATAGCAAAATGCATATTCTCCCGCCTTCTGTCCCCGCCTTCTCATAAAGCATCCGTCAGACAAATCATCGTACTGACTGCTCAACATCTTCTGCATCGCCTTCTGGAAAAGTCCTGGGGCTTGCTTGAGGCCCATCGGAAGCACTTTCCATTGGTATATTTCCATACCCACCACAAACGCCGTCAGCCATCTGGACTTTTCCTCCAGTGGTATCTGCCAGAAGCTATTCTTAAGGTCAATGACCGAATAGAATTTTGCATTCCGCAGTACTCTCCTTCCTTCTTCTAATGACGGGAGAGGATTTCTCTCTTCCTCCAGCACCTTGTTAACACGAGCATAGTTAACTGTCAGGCGCCATTCTCCTCCTGGCTTCGGCACTATTCTCGGTTGTGAGACTATTGGAGATGTTGATCTCTCAATAAAGTCCTCATTGAGCAGCTGTCTTGCTAGCTCCTCCGCTATCTTCGCCTCATGTATACTCAAATTCGCCCTTCGTGGTGCCGGTGACGGCTCCGCACCCGGTATTTTGTAAATAACCGCAGTGAAATCTTCAGGCTTGACACCACCTGCATGTGGAGGGTCAAAAATTTCCTTGTTCGCCTCTAATTTGGCTTTTAAAAGCTCCTTCTCCTTCTCCGTGCCTACTCCTTCTTCCAATATTTTCCGCGCCGCCGCTTGAAAATCTTCATCAGACATCTGCTTATGTTGCTTGAGGGGTTCTCTGTCCTCCTCCAAGCCTAAGTCCTCTTCCGAGACATCATCTAGGCCCGTCTTTTCATACGTGACCGTGTCCGGCTCATCATCTTTACCGAGCTCCACCAGCATGTCAAGGGACGCCGGCGGCACCCTGACCTTCTCGCAAGCGGTCGGCGCGCTGCTGGGCGGCGCCGGCCTGGCCCCCTGGCTAGAGGGCTGGCTGCACGAAACGTTTGTGCGGGCGCCGCTCTGCGACCAGTGGCACGACGACGCCAACTGCAACCTGCACGCTTATGCGGAGACGTTCGAGGTGCGGCGCCGGGCCCTGCCGGGCTCCTACGCCTCCAAGGCCGAAGACAGCGAGCGCTGGCTCCTGGCATCCCTGCACGGCAACTTGTCGTTGCGGCGGCTCCTGCCAGAGGCGTGCGAAGAGGTGCAGTCCGCGTCGCTGACCACACTGGGAGCGATTCTGCCGGCCCTGTACGCCTCGCTGGGCAGTGATTTCAGCGCTTTTGCGGCGGGCTTTCACGACGTCATGGCCCGCAGTGCGGACGAGTACCAGGACTGGGTGCGGCTCTTTGAGCAGCAGCCGCGCGTGGAGTAATGGCGCTTGCACATGGCGACCGCGCTGGACGAGCTCGCGGCCGCGCAGTTGCACGTGCTGTTTGCGGGCGGGATTGCGCAGGTGCAAGCCCCCGCCGCACCCTGAAATGCCCCGGGGGGGGGGGGAAAGGAAAGCGCAACGGGGACAAAAAAAGGGGTAGCAATGGAAGAGGGAGGGAGGGGGAGGGCAGGGAGAAAAAAGGTAGCAAATGGAGCCAGGGCGCGGAAAAGGCAAAACTCCTCTCCCCCCGCCCCCCCCCTCTCTCCATGTATATATTTATGTATGTATGTATGTATGTATGTATGTATGTATTTATGTATTTATGCATGCATGCATGTATCTATGTATTTATTTATGCATGCATGCATGCATGCATGTATGTGTGTATGTATGTATGTATGTATGTATGTATGCATGTATGTATGTATGTACTCCAGCCCCCACCCGCAAACACACACTCTACCCCTTACACACATTGTTGCCACCCCCCTCCCTCCTTTTTTATTTCATCGCCTCCTCGTTTTACAGGCAGACCATCCCTTGCCGCCCCCTCCCCCTCCCTCTTCCCCGCCCTCCTCCCCCACCCTGTCTCCTGTTAGAAATCCCTTTTTTTTCTGATGTACTTGGTTTTTCAATAAAGATAATCTAGATTTAAACAGAGAAACCTTTCTTTCTCTCTCTCTCTCTCACTCGCCTCCTCCTCACACCCCCCCCCCCCCCCCCTTCCACACAAACCGCGACCCCCGAGCACACCGTCCCCCTTTCGGGGGAATACCCCGAAAAAAAAAGACATTCAGAATTATGTCGACACACACGTTGATGCCGGCCGCTTCGGGAGCGCTGTGGACAGGCGAATATATGTACATAGCATCGTCCGTGGACGAAAAGATGACTGGCGCACCCCAGCTAAAGATCGAATTTCAACCCGAGGATTTACAATGCATGTGCACTGCCGCCGCCCTGCAAAGCGGGCTGTCCAAGAAAATAGACTGGAGTTCTAAGAAACCATACCAAGAATTCGTACATTGGGCCCAACTAGTTTACCAAAAGGAAAAATGCTATAAGCACGCGAACCTTGAGATTCTCGTTGAAAAAAAGTTGCCTGAAGCCGTGCTGCCTAGCGCTGGCATGCGAGCTGGCAGCGATGCCGCCGAAAACCTAGGTTTTTTCTGGCTATTGCCGTCACCGGGTGGCTGTGGATCGCGGACCACGTCGCTCTGTTCTCGGAAGCGGCGCAGCCCACCGCGCCGGAGTCGATGCTCAACGAGTCTCTGCTCGTAGTCGTGTACCTGTACCACACCCTCCAAAACAGCGTGGAAAAACTCGCAGCTTATGTACAAGGAAAGAATTTTGCCTGGAACTCCGAAAACGTCTATAAAGTAATGGCACGGGTTAGGCAATTAGGCCTGCCGAACGACGGCTTGCAACAAGACCTACTGAAGAGGCTCGGTGACATGGCATACAAATCGAGAGACAGCGCCACAGTAAGGCCCGCCGCAATGGGCGGAGCTGAGACCCAAACGATCGTGTGCGCCGCGTTGCTTCAACACAGCCGGCAACGGCTGCCCAGGCTCACCGAGGAGCACGCGTACTCCATAGCCCACAGGGAGCCCTTTTCCGTCGTGTCGCTTTGGATGGTGTTTAACAACCTCTTGTTGGAACGCGAATGGGTCTCCTGCGCCGACAGAGTGCTCCGCTGCATAGGAGTTTGGGTAGATTTCTCCTGGCCGGGGGATAAACACCCGTTCATGAAAATCATCGCGAAATCATTGGGCTGGGGCGACGCGTACAGGCAAGCCCGTGATCAAAAGGTTGTAGCCTGTACGTAAAATACAGAAGGCGGATCAACAATTTTGGATTATTCATTTTCTCCTGGCGCCGAAGGTACGAACGGACGCCTAGTACAGATCGTGCACACCCTACAGCAGATCGTGCGAGGGCAGAAACTAGACAGGGTTGCCTTTCCGTGCGTCTGGATAGCGCGCTCCAAGGGCAGAGACGCACAGTTCACGGGGCTGGATAACTTGTTCCAAAGCCACAGCGACTCCGCCGTGGAAACTGACATGTACCAGCTGCCGACAGATGAGTGCATAGAAGTGGCGCAATGCTGCCTGTTCAACTATTCCGTCGTGAAATCATTCTTCCTGACACAAAGGCCCGTTGAGGGACTGCAAACGCCCGCTAGGGCCACGTATACGATTCGAGGTAACACATTCTCTCGGCAGCAAACGCACACTAGTAGCATCTACTACACTTATTTGTCAGTAGCAACGAAAGAGCCATTCTCTGTGCAGTCGGTCTCGGGCCTGTTGAACAAAATTCTGCCTATTCAGATATGGAGCATTCTTGCTAACGAGGTGCTAAAAAAAATCAAACGCCTTAGATTGGAAAATAATGGTTCTAAGTTACTAAGCATCCTGGAAGAATCTTCGGAGCGGGGTTTGGGCAGCTTTTACAAAAACGCCAGTAAACAAGGGTTTGTAAAATGCAAGTGCGAAAGCGACGGCGTGATAAGGTTTGATCTCTTTGATGAACATTACAGACGGAGGTGCAACGAGGGCCAGGCACAGATCGCGCGCACACTAGAGAAATTAGTCCAAGGAAAAGCGTTCGGGGCTAGGGCCTTTTCGCTCTTGGAGGAAACATACCAAAACCAGCGGCCGCGCTTACGGCTCGACTGCCTGAGTGGCAATTTTGGGATAAACCCCGCGCAGGGTCCATCTGTCGAGCAGGTTTTAGAACTAGCAGAGTCCTGCCTGTTTATCTTTGCAGTAGCCACAAGGTTTTAGCGCACCGGCTTGTCAGGTCAGAATGCAAGGTCCGTTGGGAAAGGCCGCAGGCGCCCCCCGCGCCAAACAATAATCTCACCGCAGGGGCCCTCTCAAAAACCCTGCAAGCACCGTTTTCTTTGCGTTCGATCCGGGAGCTGATCGACGGGAAATTGCCACAGGACGCATGGGAGCATCGCGCCGACGAATTGTTGGCGGCCATAAAATCTGCAATCAAGACAAAAGTCGTTGACAATAGCATACTCGATATTATTGCAACATCGCAAAGCTGGGGACAAGTGATGTCTTATCTAACCCTAAACCCCAAGGTTTCTGTTCAGTGTGCAAACTCGAATGGTGCCATAACCTTCGTACAGTTCGACGGAGCGGCGAGTGTGAAAGCACCTACAGAAAAACAACAGACTCTTGCGCGCTTGATGCAACGAATTCTACGGAAGCAAGAAACCTCAAGCGACGAGTTCCTGTCCGTTTTCCCAGACGACTTTCAAGCGATGACTTCAGAGGCGGCTAGGTTTGACAAGGGGACTTCTGCGCTCAGGAACGAAATGTACCAGCAGGTACAGCCTAAGGTCCTAGAAATAGCAGAGAATTTTCTGTTTATTTATGCGGTGGCTACTCTATTTTTGTTTCATCGGGCCCACGGACGAGCGCAGATCGCTAGGCAGGATTGGAGGGTCCTGTGGGCAAAACAGCGGGACCCGTTCGTGAAACGTCCAGGCGCTGTCTTGGGGGACGGAAACCGCTCAATACCGCGAGCACAATAAGCTTTAAACGGCGGCCGATGAAGTTACACACAAGTAGCGGCGCCGCCGAAGCAGTGCCAAAAGAACCGCTTTCTTTGCAGTCAATACGGCAACTGTTCAACAAGGTGCACCCCTTGTCCTTGCAGAGTTGGCTGCTCGCCGCCGACAAGATGCTGCTGGCTCTCAAAGAGAAAGTCCCAACAAGGCCTGACGGCAAATCTACACTAGACAATATTTCAGAAGCGTCGTCGAGCTGGATGGACGTGTTGGGCACAGACAAGAAATTTTCGAATGGAAGACACCGTTTTCCGCCCACTCCTCTCCCCACTCTCTTGCGTGGACTCTCACTCTCACTCCCTCTAGTTTTCGAAACTCAACTACTTTCTTGTTTCGTTTAGTTCACTATGCGGTCGTGTTTGTGGTTTGTGTGCCTGCCTCCTTTCTTTCTTCTCTTTTTGAATTATGTTAGCCTCAGTAATGCTATTACTTGCTCCCATGTCCTACCTTTGCTGGGTTTCTCACATTCAACATACGCTCTCCTCTCGTGCTGTGACTGTGGGTCTGATGCGTCTGTGAGTGTGTGAGTGTGTCCCTGCCCTGTGTTGTTTGTCTGTGGGGTTGTGTTTGTGGGATGGGGGGTAGATGCAAGTGTATTGTCGATGTCCTGTGTAAAAGAGCTAACGTGTCGTTGTGTGTGTTTGTGATCTACACTGCCTCCCCCTGTGTCCTCACTGTACTCCCCCTGCTCTTGTTGACCATCTAACTGACTAACGTCATCATATGCGTTGTCGTCGTGTGTATGTGTCGTGTCCTGTTCATGGGTGGTGGTTGTGTCTGTGGTGTCTGTGGTAGTGGTGGGTGAGGTGTGTGTTTGTTCAACATCGACATCCTCACTCTCACTCTCCCCCTCATCTACCTCATCATCCCACTCAACAGACCTTTCAGGGTGTGCTTGTTTTCCAACTATGTGTGGATTGAAGCGGACATTGCGAACCCCGGAAATTATCTTCCTACCATCCCACACTCTATATAACTCTCTAAATAGATCATACCCTACCAGCATGACCTTTCTCCCTCTAAACTCTCCCTTCTTGCCCTTACCTGTATACATTACTCCCATACAACCTGTAGGCCTAAGATGCCTAAGGTAAGGTTTCCTACCTAACAACTGCTCATAGGGACTAATTCCCTTTCTCGGCCCGGTGGTTGCGGGCAAAATGTTATGGATGGTGGTGGCGGCGTGCTCCATCTCTGCCCAGAAAGAAAGGGGCAGAAAAGCATGATACCGCATGGACCTTGCGGCCCCGGCAGTAATGTCGTTGGCTTTTTCAGCTATGGGGTTGCCATCTTTATCCCCCGTGGCTGAAGTTTTCCAGACAAACTGCCTGGGCTTCCACCACTCAATAACCTCTTTAGGTACGTCAAATTCTTGATCGCACCTTATCTCCCTAACTCTATTTCCTGTCTGTCTCTCATAAAAAGCAACAGCCTGCCTAATGCAGTCTATGAACTCATTCTTGTGAGCCAAAAAAAATAATAATCTTTAATAAAGAGCGAATAATCGTCCGTAACCGAGAATTTATGCCGCTTGCCGTGTATTGACCGGAAAGACCAAGTTCCCGTGTCTATATGTAATGTATTCCCCGGCTTACTAGCTCTCTCTATACTATTGGCTTTGAACCTGGGTAACTGTTTGGCCTTCCCTATCATGCAAGCTTCGCAAAACTTTACTTTCTTCTCGTCTCCCACTAACTTTATGCCTAATGCATTAGCAATCTCTTTCATCTTCTTAAGATTATAGTGTCCACACGCATGTGAAACAGTTCTATACCTACCTTACTAACAGAACCGGGCTTACGGGGGTAAGACACATACAACGCTACCTCCCCCGCTTTGCCCCTCTTCCTACAGCTAGAACTACACTTAGCTTTTCTCTCTCTTTCGGGGTTTCCCTCCCCTACTGCCCCCTTCCTGCTCTATTCTGCCTCTCTGGTGGGGTGAAACGCTCGTTTATGTCCAGTGGGGTGCCAAACTCGTCATCCCACCGGTAGAGTAGAGTTGACATGAGCCTGCCCCGGACCAAAACCTCACTCTCGTTCACTCTTATGGGGCGTTTAAGTATGACTAGCTGCCCGTTCTGATGAATGACGGACCGGTGATGGATGTGGTCCATCCTGCCGGTTGAAGCAATGTTAACGGGTAGTCGGGTGTCGAGGAGCATAGGCCTCGACACTGTGACAGGTTTCCCGTCCCCGTTGATGCGCGTTATGCGCGCTGTCCCCTCCTGAGCTATCTCGCACTCTCCGTTTCCTGTTACTAGCTTAACAGGAGGGACTGACTTGACGTCATGCAAAAATTTCAGGATTGCAGGCTATGTCCCTAGAGGACCCACTATCTTGCACTATCCTATTCTTCCTATCTCTCCCCCCCTCCCCATCTAGCACTAGCGCAAAACTCCTGTCGCTATCCTTGTGCTTGGGGGGTGTTGGTCCCCCGGTGGTTGTGGTTGTGGTGGTGGGGTGGGTGTTGTGCGTGAGGCATGCGAGACATACACCCTCTCTATCGCCCTCACAATATCCGTAAGAAACTCATCATACACAAGTTTTTCCTCACTCACTCTCATCACTTTCCCATCACTCTGTCTAACACATGATGAGGTGAGTTGCTGTGCGATGTTGTGTATGTCTTTGAATGAGATGACTGGTGGGGTGGTGGGGTTTGTTGGTGCTGGGGTGGTCGGACCTGGTCCCGGTGCCGGTGAAGTAGGCGCTGTCTCCTTCTTGGCCTCTCCGGTCCCTACAGCAACACTGGGCAGTTCGGCAGATGCCGAACTCCCACTCGACGTGAGTACAGGTTTTCCCTCCGCTGCCCTATCTAAGAGCTCTGTCCTCCTGTCTGCTATATACTCACTCGCTCTCCCCCCCCTCGTGAACATCATTTCATGAGACATTTCAGGGTAGGCACTCGCACCCACAGACATCGCCATATCATGTCTTATCTCATCCGAACAACGTGAATCTTCATTGAAATCGTATTCATATTCGTCGTCTTCTTCCTCATCATCCTCTGACACCTCACTACTCTGTAGACCTGGCATGTCTGGGTCTATCTCTTCTTCTTGTGCTGATGAAGTGGTGCGTGTGGTGTGTGTGGGGGTAGGCGTGAGCAAGTCTGGCATGTTCGAGTCTTCGATTGGGGTGAGTGAGGTGGTGCGCGGTGGGGTGGTGGGGCGTGTGGGTGATGGTGCAGCTGTATTGCTACTCCCCCTCGCTCCCCTATCTCCCACTGTCTTTCCCTCTCTGTGTGGCGCGGTGGGGTGATTAAAAGTCTCTCTCCCTCCTGCTTTCCTCTCTCTTTCTTTCAAGTCGCCTCTCAACCCAGTCTCGTCCGGATAATGAGGGGATCTAGGGGGTCGGAGGCCCGGGCTAACTGCTAGGTCCAAGAGAGGGTATTCACTGTCTTGCTCGCGGGCATGGTACCCGCAGAAGCGACCCCACAACAAGCGACGTGCTGCCTCAGCGTTTGGCCCTTTCTTGTGCCACTCGAGGTTTATATTGCACCTCTTATTTTTGCTGTTTTTACCCTCACATTGAAGGGTCCTGGGGCTTTCAAGACTATAGCTTGCTATGGTCCTAGGAGGGGTAGAGGGAGCAGACCGTCGCGGGGTTTGGGTGGCTGTGGGGGTCAGAGGTGTGACATTGCCACTGGTTAGCTGTCTCAGAGAGTTTGAGATGGGGGGTGGTAAGTTATTGCCACCCCTTGCTGGTCTAGCTACGGGACTCCCGTTGCTGTTCTGACTAGCTAGTAGGGGACGGACACCTGGCTCAGTCTGGGGTTCCCCAGACTCGACGTCCGCTCTCTCCCTATCTCTCTCTTCCTCAGGGGTTTCCCCATCGTCGACCTCTCCATCCCCCCCCCCCCCCATATCAAACATAAGCAACGCGTCGCTGTCAGACTCTGACTCAGACTCCTCTTCTTCCTCCTCCTCTCTCAGCAAAGCTATGTCCTTTGTCCCTTCTTTTTCTTAAAGGGTTTTGGTTTGCCCTTCTTGTTGGGTTTCTTGTCACCCTTGTCTTCTTTACTCTTAGGGCCTCTTTCTGGGCAGTACTTTTTGGTGTGGCCCTTCTCGTTACAGGCAAAACAGGTGACTTTTAGCCACCACTCTGTACCCTTTTTGAGCTTAGTGATGGGCTTGCCCTTAGTACCTCCATCCCCCCCACTACCCTGATCATCTAGCATGAGGGTTGTCTCTTTCTTTGGCTTCCTCTTGTTCTCGCTCTCTTGCTTCTCTTCTCGCCACTTATCTTTTCTCCACAGCAACCACGTATCCCTCGCACTCTGTATCATCTGTTCGAAATCAGGTCTACTGTCGGGGGGTAGGGCATAATATTGGGCTCTGTGAACCTCCCCGTAAGCAGGGTGCTTAGCAAGCTTAGCTAGAAGCTTTCTCGCTAAGTCGTCCTCATCGAAAGGATGGGTACGATGACTCTCTACCTCTAACTTAAGGGCAAGGTAATCATTAAGCCAAATATCTACATTTTGACCGGGCTTTGGGTATGCCTCATCGAATATTTGCGCTTTCACGTGTTTTTGCACCCCGGAGATTGAACCGAATTTCGCTCTCACTACCTCTATCATGTCTATCGGTCCTGACACTGTCTTGGTGCGTAGGTAGCGAACAACGGTGGCATGTGAGAATGCGATGGAGAGTATGAGTTGTAGTTGTCTCATGCGTTCATAGTGTTTCTTTTCGTTCAGAAGATTTCTTGTGCGAAGTGTGTGTGTTTTCTTTTACTGTTTTCGTCTCTCTCTCTTCAGTCTCTTCGCTCTCTTCGCCTTCCATTCCTTCTTCTGCTCTTCTGTCAATCTCGTCCAGTTAGTTGGCTTAGGATCTGTAACCTTTCCATCTTTTCTGGTTGCTGCACGTCTCTGGGAACTGTCTGTGCCACTCTCTGTGTCCGAATCCTCGGAAGGTGTGTCTTCCGAGTCCGGCTCTTCCGGCAACTCCTTATCCTCTATCTCCATCGCTTTATCGATGTCGTAGGGATATTTTACCTTGGCTTTGGCTGGGTCTCTAAACGCCAGCTTTATAGCTTCGCCTAGCCAGGCACTTACGCCTCTGCCATAGACCTCTATCTTCCATTGGAAGTCTGGGTAGTTCCGAGTCGAACCATCCAATATGGGGATGTACGACTGTTTTAATCCCGTCTCTTTCTCGGTTCCAAGGCTCATAACCTTTGAGTAACTCTTACTCATCAAAGAACCTTTGCCGACTCCTTTCAGAGTCCACCCGGGAACTAACTCCCGGAATCACTTATAGACTTCGCAATAAACACTTTAATGAAAGAAGCAAAGAACAGTACCGCGGCAAGCAAAACTGCCACGTCACAAAACTGTCTAACTTAGATATTGGTAATAACACGATTAGTGTCCTCATAATGATTCTATCTGAGGTAAAATAAGACAGATGTAATTACTGACTGGTGAGTGATGTATTAATAACCGTTCCTATTAAATTACGTTACCCTCACTATACTTAGTGGCATTTCGATCTGTCCGTCCTATTGACAAATCAACTACCCAAAGTAACGGACTCCGTGAAAATAACTAGGACTAACGGTCGTTAAAGTGCTCAGTCTTGTAACACCCACGGTATACTACATCGTTTTTACGCTATTGGTTTTACGGGAATTCACTTGTGGAAGTGATTCCTTGTTATGAAATGTATTTTAAGATGAATTCTTATTACATTTCCGGTTTTGAACAATAGTTCCGGTTTTAATGTTGTATTAGGATAAAGGGTATGAGGATAAGCTTGGAAGCTTAAATCCCATAGGGCCTTAAATCCTATATTTTACACTTAACCGTTTACCGGAGTGGCGAAGGTTTTTAGGATGCAAATTACACAAAGCTGTAGCATCCATATTGAATAACCTCCCACATTAATAGCGTAAACCCGATCCTTTTGTAGCGTATGTGGTATCCGTTTGAAGTTAAGGAAAAATTGTACGGAAATACCATGGAATTTGGCAGTTTCAGTTCCAGTGACTGGGAATTTATGGCTGAATAAGGGAAATTGCACTTATGCCGGGTTGTGTTTTTAGGTACGTTTTGGCATTTGTGCAGGTTACGGACGTAACGCATCGTGTCAGTTGACACGTGTCAAAGGGACACTCTGTTTTTAGCGGTTTTTCCCTTTGGCTTGTTGTTTGGGTTCAATTCCGACGAGGCTGACTTCCCTTTCTTTTATAGAACTTGAGTGGAGGTTAGCCTTGAACCAGTTGTGTTCTGTATTATCATTAAATTCCTTTTTATTATTGAGCTCGTAAGGGTAAGACCTCCGGTCTTAACACAGTCTGATACACCGTGACGGAGGCTCAGATTTAACTTTCGGAAAATAATTATTTAATCATCTGACAGGGGTTTACAGGACCACGATGACCGTGCTCGCCCCCGGCTTTGAAAAAAGAGTAAGGAAACAGGGTAACAGGGAGAGGGTAAGATTGGGTTGGGAGTAGGGTTTTACTTGGGAGTGGGACTGAGCTGTGCTCGAAGGGAAGTTATTAGTTATGATAACAACAGTGAGGCCGGTCTTTAGCCGGTCAATGATGAAAGTGCAGTCAGTAAATTTCATGACCGTCAATTAACATATTAATATATTGAAGGGAGCACTGAAACGACATGCTATTGGCAAAAAGCACGGTGGCAGACTACTCAGACTAGTAGCCGGGTCGGCTGACACGGGCCTCCACGTGTTTGCAAGTATGTTCTGGGGGGTCGACGAGTGGGAAGGGGTGAAGCACGGATACAAGGAGCCAAATTTAATTGGGTTTGATGATGTTGAGATTTGACGCGACCACCGGTGGCATCGATGCCGAAGTTAAAATTAACCTGCTTTATAGATCAGGATCGTCCGATTCCTCACCAAGGTCATCCACCTCTTCATCATGTGACTGTTTTGAATGAGGCAAGGCCTCGCTTCCTTCACGTTCTTCTTCCGCCACTTGGCTGGCCATGCCACGAAGAGAACCAGCTTCGCCCGTCTCACTGCTTGCAGCAGCCTCGCTCGCTGCCGGGATACAGTAAACGTCTTCATCCTTGGGCTTTACCTTGCGGACACAGATATTCTTGTCCTTGTCAACGTATAACCACGAGCACGGCACGGGTGGTGGTTCAGGCTTCTCCTGACACATTTCGCATCGCTTAGCGCCTGCTGGGTTTTGGTATGTACACTTGGCACAGGAGAATTCTGGACTTGCGTGCTTGTCCTCTGTCTGTGCTGGTTCAATCTGTTTACACAGAAAAGCAATGCTTACCGCTCGAACCAGCTTACCTTCTATATAGTTATGAATAGATCTCACGCCCAAATCCTCATCATAATAGCACTCGCTGACGAAAAACGGTAGGCTAGGGTGGAAGGTCAAGTGCAAGCTCGGCAACGGCTTGTTCTGACTTTTTGGTAAGCGCAGCTCCGAGCACATTTCACGCACAGAAATTTCAGCCACTACACGAGCCTCCTCTGGCACAAACTTGAAAAACGGCACCACATCGCTAATCCGACCCGTGACCGCTGAAGTGAACAGCCTTTTCATAGCGTCTTGACAACGCTGTTGCACATCTGCTCCAAGCTGGTCAATGTCACTTTTGGACTTGGCTTCCTTCAGCTTTTGCTGGTTGCCTTTGTCATTGAAGAACTGCTTGATGGTTGGGTCCAAAGCATTTGTGGTGAGGATAAAAACCGTTTGGGAAACATTTACGTTCTTGCCCTCTTCCACGCGATGATCACTCCACTCGCCCTTGTCAAAAATGTTCAGAAAGCCATCGTGAATTTGCTGCGTTGTTTTCTCGAACTCGTCAAGCAGGATGACACAGGGCTTCCCGTCATGCTCTACCATGAAGTTGTTAAGTTCAGACCCCTTTTCATACCCAACCCAAGGATTTTTTGGTCCTGCACACCAGAGACAAACCGCATTCGAATGCATGGCACAGTTAAGATAATGTGGAATATCAGAACATGTTACAACTGCCTCTATTGAGCATTCCTTTATCATCCACCTCTGATCTCATTTTCCTCGGGCAATAATATGTTTATGATAATTCTAAAGGCAAGATCTGAAGCAGGCGTTTGAAATAATTGCGCTCCTCGTGGACACATCCCAAATAGAGATTGAAAAAGTCAGTTTAGATTGTGATGAGTTAGGTCCACAGCAAAAAAAAAAAAAAAAAAAAAAAAAAAAAAAAAAAAAAAAAAAAAAAAAAAAAAAAAAAAAAAAAAAAAAAAAAACTTATCGAATGTGGATCGATCCGCAAACGGCTTTGTAGTTAACAAGCAATTCAAACGCGCCCTCACTTTTCTCACTTATTACATGTAACGGCGACTTCGTAACGAACCATTGACAGCTCAGGATAAGAGAAAATATACCCAAAATCATATATATACGAAATACTGACTCAAAAAATGAGTTAGGAACTTGGTTTGTGTTTGCTGTTTGATGGCACACACTAACAGGCTCTCACTGCTATTTTACCCAAGGCAAAATATGTGAACACATCAGCGAGGAGCGAGGCGCGGTTACCAAACATGGCGTAAATGTCTTTGACAGTTTCACACTTGATCTTGAGCTGCAGCACATTAGTGAGATATCGATGGAGTAAAACGTTTAAAGATATAGGCAGGCAATCTTAGCAAACCATGCAAGGAGAACTCCTGAGCTAATTTGAGGGGTGTAGATAGATAGATAGATAGATAGATAGATAGACAGATAGATAGATAGATAGATGGATAGATTGATTGATAGATAAATGGTTAGATGAAGGATGGATGGATAGGTATATGGACAGAAGAAGAATGGATCCATATCGTGTCCTCAGTTAATGCACGTAAGATCACATATCAGTAAAACATGGAGAGAGAGATAGAGAGAGAGAGATAGATAGAGTTAGAGAGAGAGAGAGAGAGAAAGAGAGAGAGAAAAATAGATAAGTAGATAGATAGACAAGACAGACAGACAGACAGACATATAGATGTATAGATAGATAGATAGATAGATAGATAGATAGATAGATAGATAGATAGATAGATAGATAGGTAGGCAGGCAGGCAGGCAGGCAGATAGATAGATAGATAGATAGATAGACAAATAGATAGATAGATAGATAGAAATAGAT